>WAEK01000039.1:0-64079 GCA_011634665.1 Mortierella sp. BCC40632
TTGAGCCTGAGCAATGCACGCACCACAGACACACTGGAACTCCAACACCAACGACGACACCAACTTCCAAAACGCCCTCGCGCCTGTCTCCCTGGCCACCAGATTCCCGATCACAACAGATGATTTTTGCTCATACTCAACGTTAAACCAATAGCAATAACACGTATTTTGCTCTGACCACTCTCTCTCAAATGGATAGCCCTGTCATGATAATCAACAGCGGCGTCTGGACGGAATCAATCAAAAAGACAGCAATGGTGTTGTTCGGAACTGGAACTATCCCTTTAATTCAGGTTTTCCTGGATGTTACATGTGCAGTCCACATTCAAGCCTTCCCCACGCAAGATACTCGCCTGAAGTACAAAGAGTTCTGATTGTCCTTGCACACTCCCATAAAAGAACAACCCCAACAAGCCCCTGAGGGAAGAAGCTGGCACTGATGATATGTTTTAGCATCGATACTTGGTTTTAAGGTTACGGTATGTGTATGATTATGATTTGATTTCTATTCTTTCCTGTTCTAAATGGACATTAAGATTAACTGGTTCTCTAGGTAATTGGAGACATTTGTATCTCTATCAACCGATAGAAAATCAATAGACAAAAAGTCAAAATCTCCTGTAAAGCTCCTTGGTAACTTTTTGGCTTTTCAAGTCTGCCTGATAATTCTCCGTGGTACATCCGCGGCCGGCATATCAATTGTTCTCTAAAACAACAATGGACATTGTGACCAGGTTGCTATTTTTCGGGATTGACAACGATGGTATGGCTGTTGTGCTTACTCAACCAATTCCAAACAATTTATCAGTGGAACCTTTGCAACCCTACTACCTACCGGTTTTACCCCTCGCCATCTCAAGACGGCCAGACTACCTCCAGGGGGACTCTGCTGCCATGTTTGGCGCATCCTGTATTACCGGTTTTCCTTTGGAGTCAAAAATTGGACCACCTAATTTTTTGGTCATGAATGGACGAGGATATGGTGTGGTGGGACTGGGTACAGATTTGTGCCCATCGCAAGGCTGGCATCGGGAGATGCCTCTTCTGTCATTTCTGAGCACGATCTTTACGTATGGGGTGTTCAGATATCTCAGTTGCACTACAGTCACGACAAGACCCTAGGAGATTTTCGGGTTGTTGCGCTGGCCGATGGAAATACAATAAGTGGATGAGTGTTCACGGAATATAAACGAGACGACACTCAAAAGCAGAGTTCCCGACCGACCACTTCTCTCATAGAGCAATATTTCAAAGGACAAATCTCGGTTCAATCCAAATCTTGTGTCCAATGAACTCTATAAAAAATTACCCAACAACCAAGCATTTTTGTTGAAGCTCGACTTTGGGGAGGACTGTGCTAGTCAATTCACCCAAGACTCTTCATGCACTCCAATGCCCCTCCCTCTGCTAATACCCCAAGCCTAGATTCCCAAGTGTGACACCAATAGACACGCCAGACTTGGCCCAAAGAGGACAGTTGATTGACGGCTTCAAAGTCTTTTTAATCTTGGGCCAATTCAGAATCACGATGACAGTTGATCATGGTCTTTTGTCTAGTGGACATGGACAAAGAGCTCGATAATACAAAGGAGGAGGAGGATACAATGGAGCAGCGCGATTGGCATTGGGAGACTCTGATAGATTTGGTGATGTCAAGGGCTCCATTGTTGATTTTTGTTTAAACTCAGGAGCCCTTCATATCGTAAAAAATCAAAGCTTCATTATCTTGCCCATGACCTCCCTACTTTTTCCAGCTAGCACCCCCCAATCCTGATCCTGACATTCAAGGCTACAACAAGTTTTTATTTGATCTTTTGTTCAATCAAAAGTTGGCCAATCTCTTTTGGCACCCATTTTTCTTTTGCCCATTTCTGGGTATTTTTGCTCACCATAGTTGACAATTAAAAAGGGCGGTCTCATAGGGATAACCATGCAAATGAATGAACAGTCCATGTGCATTTCCCCGCCAAAAAAAAGATTTAATATTAAACAAATTTATTAAGGAAATTCACATTTTTGCTGACGGCAAATACTTCAAAGCCGTTCTCCAAGGTTGAAGGAAGGGGTATCGTGGCCTTTATTTATATTTTGATATGAGCACCTCTTCATTTGTCTTAACTTTAGTATCAGTCATTCTCTTAATCTTATTTTATGGTCCTATCAAATTCCTAACATGATTTAGCTATTCCGTCAACTTGTTCTGCTTTCCTTGAATGATCCCTTTCGATTACCTTTTACCACCTCCAGGTATACTTTTGCCTTTGTTAAGCTCCGTAATCTCGCCCCTGCAACTTTTCCAGCTAAAATCACAAGCATTTTTGTTAACCGGCTCTGAAACGGGTCTTTCTTTTCTTCTTCCATTTCGTGTACTAACTGTTTCAAATCCCCCGACAATCCCCAGACGCACCCTTTCCGGCGGCCTGACACTTATCGTTTTTGATATTTTGCAGATGCCTTGTCACTTCCGACTTCAAAACCCTGCCATGGGGTAGAGCTGGTGAAAACAAATGATGCTACTTTTGATTCCTGACCATACTCCCTCCGATTTGAACTCCCAGAGACTCTTTCAATGTCACTGGCATGGTATGAGCCCCTAAGAAACCGCGGGTGGACAGCTGAAAATTGCTCGTACGTTTCGATCCTGTCAAACTTTGATCGTGTTCGACGTTCCACGGTGTTAAACCAATCTCTGTCATCGTCCCAGGATCCAAACATGTGATGCTGCGTGAGGATGAAAAATGGGTTATGAGGACCGACAATAACCTTTCCTCCCGTCAGAATTACAGCCATAGTCACAAGGGCATTCCACCGGACAGTCCCGATCATGATTCTGTTTGTATTGTCGCAGCTCGTTAACCACCTTGAAGGACCCGGAATCCGGCAGCGCAAGGTCCAAGCTGTGAGGATCATCGCATTTGGATCGCCCATATACTTCAACCTTTAAGCAAGCAAGAACAGCGTCTCCAGATTGTATCAAAAGTCCCTGCAACTTTTTGCCAGCAGCTTGTTGTGTTTCTTGGAAGGGCATGCAGCAAATTGGATCATCATCCTCCAGGGGTCTCAATTTCTCAACATCGATCAACAAAGAGTAGGCATGACTCTTCAAAGCAAGCCTTAGATCCACATCCTTTCTATTTTTTTCGTCCTTTTTTGAAATTTCAAAGGACGCACAAAAGCTATCCCCCCACCGTCACCAACCGCTTGGCCCCACCGGCAAGTAGCAAAACCATAAAACTTTTCTCCCCTGACAACCTTAGCTCCACCGGATCAAAAAAATATCCTTTTTATCGTGCGGTAGCCATGCCTGAATGACTGACGTTCTCGACAAGTTTTTTCTCAAAACTGCGCAAACTCGCTCGATCATCTCGGGCCCATGCGGCCAGTTCTCACACTTTTAACGCGTGACTTGATATGCCCTGGGGGTCAGCCATGGTCCCCCACATGATGGACATGACAAAGGAAACGACCAATCATGGCCTTCACAAGAGGAAGACCAAATGCTTCCCCAAGCCAGTCCTGCTCTGAAAAGTTTTGATGCACCACCGACATCGTAAAAGCGTTAATGCGCTTGCGCCCGCCATCGTGGCAATCAGATTTGTGGGTCCCAAGATTCCGCATCTGTCTTGAACTCTTTCCCCACAGAGAGAGCACAAAGCTTCCCAAACATCGTGGGCCCCATGACATCCATCTGTTGTATAAAAAGTTAGCTAAAATTGTGAGTTCTACGATGGCTGGCTTTTCTTCAAAGAAACCTCACCTTCTGCTGAGCTTTTGAGTTCACCACTTCTTTTTAGATCTGGGGGTGTGAGAAAATAATGAAAAATGAGAGGAAAGGATGGAGAACTTGACCAGAGAGAAAGCGAGAAAGAGATCTCGAGAAAGAAATGAATGAACACAGGGCAAGAGTGAGTTTGGGAAATGGGAAAGCAAAGAAAAAAAAGTGATGAGGGACTAAGAAAAAGAAATTGAGAAGCGTTCGTCCAGATGTTCGTCCAGGTTTCGTCCAGATGTTCGTCCAGATGTTCGTCCAGATGTTCGTCCAGATGTTCGTCCAGATGTTCGTCCAGATGTTCATCCAGATGTTCGTCCAGATGTTCGTCCAGATGTTCGTCCAGATGTTCATCCAGATGTTCATCCAGATGTTCGTCCAGATGTTCGTCCAGATGTTCGTCCAGATGTTCGTCCAGATGTTCATCCAGATGTTCATCCAGATGTTCGTCCAGATGTTCGTCCAGATGTTTAGATGTTCATCCGGCCGATCGTCCATTCACACCAGCCCTTGATGAACGAGAGTCTCGAGAGACGATTTAACCTATTGCCATATTTTGTGCTCTTTTCTAATCAATGATGACTCTGTCCTTTTGGCCACATTCAAAATCTTTGCATTTGGAGCCCTTTTGAGCCCCTCCTGGCCCTCATGCACGAGCGCAGACCAGGATTTTCTCCTTTTTCCAGAGAATTGTCGCTGAGGGGGATCTGGAGGGATTCAGAATGTTCTAATTTTGCTCGCTCATCTTAGCCAAAGGAGCCAGCTTGTTTTAGTCGCGATGCAAAGAGGTCATCCTGAAGGGTGTTCCCCTGTCCTAGGGCTCCAACACAGACCTAGGGAGGTACAGGAATACCTCCTATAAAAGGGGACACCACCCCAGAATAGACCCCAAGAAGTTTGACCCCAGAACTATTAAAACCACTTCCACCCTAGAACACCCTGAACCTGTTGCACGCGAGGCGACCATGATTTGTCCATCTCTCCAACTTGGCAAAAACCTCACTCAGCTTAGATTCAAAATGATTTCTGTATTCTTAGGCTGGACTACTCTCACAATCCATTTTTATCTCTCAGAATCTTCTGACCTCCCAACTTACACACAACACGACGACATTTCAGCATTCGTTTAAAAAACATTTTTACCATTAACAAAAAAGAAAGAGCATTTTTTTCTTCTTTCTGGCATTTTTCTTCCCTCTCCCTCTCTCCTCAAACTACCTTTCATTTTTCACTACCCTCCCTTTGACCTTGAACATTCCCCTTCCCTTTTCTCTTTTCTTCTCCTACACTTTTATTTCGAGGTCGAACGAGGCGTCCGACAAAGTAAAGCTCACAAGTTCTGCTTAACCACCACCCACCTGCGGAAAACTGTCCGCCATTCTTCATTCACAAAAAATCCATGCACTACAATGGACAGGTGCTCTGGCAACGCGCCGCACTAGGTCCTGTGTCCAATCACTAAAAGTAATAATCATTGGTGTCATGACTTTTCTCTGTTGTGATATCTGAGGAACAACGATCCAAACACTCTCACTGAAATAAATAAATAAAAAGGCTAGATAGGACCACTCGTTTATATCGACTCATCGTACCAAGGTATTGAGCTTATCACCACAAGCTCCTTGCACCAGAGCGCCCTGCTTCTCCGTAATTCAAACTAGCTCCCTGCAACGAGTCTTGACGAGACAAGTTTTGGAACTGAATTCAAGATTGTCCGTCTCTACTTGACAGATCCGAAGCTCTAGATCCCTTCTTACCACAGACTGAGGGCAGTGCTTATCGATCCGAATTTCAGTTTGAGAACCCGATTCGTCAAGACTATTTTACACTTTGACGAATCAGCAAAAAAAATACTCGGGACATCCAAGCTGAGACGGCACCACAATGCCACCTAAAGAATGGTGCAAGACTGGCTTTTGGTCAGCTACTGATGATTTGGATTTTGAAATCCGATTTGGCGGTTTGGTAAGGAACGGCGCTTAAGACATTCCCTAAAGGGTTGCATCAGTCAGGACAAGCTGCTTCTCAAAATTTGGCACCAGCAACTGGAGGGGTCTGCGCGTAATTGAAAAGGGGTGGATTTTTATTCCAGAACTCAAATTGGCTTGAGTTTTGAGAAACACTTGAGACCGTCAAACAGCTTCATCCTTGTTTTTGCATGGCCAAGAGATTCACGAATAGGCAAGGAGTGACCGCTTCCTAAGAAAACAGGAAAGGCATCCAAGGCACCATCCAAAGGAGAAACATCCTCTGACCGATTCCCTACTCCGACAGGACCTAGATTCCCACTGTGAAAAATACACCAAGACTGGCTCCAGACCCAGCCATGCAGGAGGCCAAACACAGGAGCACCAACCTAAGGATACCAATCTGTATACAATAGACAAAACAGTAGACGGATAGGTGGTGGGGGAAGAAGTCCCATCTGCGATTCCAACAAAAAGACGTCGCTGGGATTCCAACAAAAGATGTCGCTGGAATTTCAATACCTACCCTAACCAGCAAAAAGATCCACTCACGTTCTCCACTGCGCAAGCTTTTAGAATAACGTTTTCAGCTTGAGCGTTTTCCAAAAAAAAAAAAAAAATCGTTAGTTGGCAACTAATCTGTGACTGTTGTGCTCAGATTGCGGCTGTCTGAACTTTAACGCAAGCCTAATAGAATAAAAAAAAGATCCATTCACGATTACATTTACCAAATGCACCACACCACTGGATACAGCCGGTCCAAGCTTTTATTGTCTCTTCCACTTGAGCACACTGACAAAAATAAAAGCATTCTACTTGCTTATTTGGGGATTTGTAACTCCCTCCATAGTAACTCCATGCAACGGACGGTGTGTATTCCACAAAGAAAAGATGAAATGGACAAAATTAAGCCCACTAGCCCGCTTCTTACTTTTCTCCATCCTCCTCCTCCATCCCTAACCCCGTATCCAGTTTCAGTGCATTATTCTTAACATACTGCTTGACTTACATTAATCGAATCTATCATTTGTGCATTCACTGGAGGGAAGAATCATAAGGGATCACTCAAGACTCTTCTCTCCGTTGTGATATCTGATGATAAATAATCCAAACACTCACAAAAAAGTAGGATAAATAGGACTACCCATTCCTATCGACCCGTCGTTCTTCGACCAACTTTCCATCTACATTCCCCACTTCAAGGCAAAACCCTATTAGCTCCTTGCACCAACCCCTGTACCATGTTCTTCCAGATGACTTTTCGACGCCAGTAGAGCATAACTTTTAACCCTTTTCCCTCTCTATTCCTCTCTCTCTCTCTCTCTCTCTTTGAACAGACCCGGGTTATTACTTAATGTTTTCCAGCCTCGTTCAAGCCAAGGCATCTTGACCGAATTTGCTTTTGATCCACAGAGAGACCCAAGCCCTCTCTGCTCGGACTGAGGGCAGTGCTTCTTAACATTGTTTCTCAAAAGTCGGATGATATCCGATCTGACTTCTTTCCCTGTGTTGTCTCCATCTAAAAGAATGTCGGGTCGGATATCATCCGAATTTTGAGAAACACTGCAAGTTCTTATCGATCCAAATTTTGGATCGAGAACCAGATTCGTTAATACCACTTACAGGCACCTAGTACGGCTTGACGAAAATACGCAAGCGGGTCATTCGGGCAGAAGCTATCAACAATCTTCCGCCGCCCGAGTTGGATTAAGAGAGATTCATTTTAGTGGTTTGATGAGGTAATACCGCGTCGATGGAGGACAAATCAATCTCCAGAGCGCCCTCGAATGACCCTCGTTATCCTTTCGGGTCAGGACTTTCTCTGTAAAATTCAAAAAAAAAAAAACATATCCATAAAATAAACTTGTTCCATATCTTCAAAAGGAAAGCTAGGAAGACTAAACTAAAGCGAGTAAGTGTCGAAGGTGGGAGCTTGATAGTCCTGGTCTGCTGTGTCTGCTATGTCCGCTGTGTCTGCTGTTGCTGCTAAATGGCATTGTCCCTTCTTACTTTTCACCGCGGAGGTTGAATTGCGACTGCTAGAGGTTAAAATGCGAGTTTTAGAGTTTAATTCACAACAGTTGGAGGCTATCATGCGCCATCTAATATCCTCCCTGATTCGCTCAACAAAAAATACGTTGTACTTCCCGATGATAGAGATCATGTGTCTTGATCGCGTGCCCAACCCAAAACGATCAACACTCAGGTTTAACGCACTCACAGTCTTCCGAGGATAGGGAAGAGCAAACGGCATCCAACCAATGTAAAACATACAAGTCTTGCTCTTCCGATAACTCGCCCACCATTACGGGACAGGATTGCCATGCTCCTTTCTCTTTCCATAACAGGGACGAATCGATTGATGTTCGAAAAGAGTCGAGTCAGACCTGCATGGATATCGGCGTCCTTGACGTTAGTTGTAATAGCCACCCACTCATGAATCGCTTCTCGCTGGTTCTGGTGCCAGCAGCCTTGCTACGTTCATTGCGGAAACGCACCGCAGTGGTCCACGTGCCCAATCACTGGAAGCAGGAATCATTAGAGATCATTCTTGACACCTCTCCCCGTTGTAATATCTGAAGATCAACTATCCAAACATTCACCAAAAAAAGATTAAAAGGGTCCACCTCATTTCTATCGATCCGTCATCCTTTTGAACATCTTTCCATTCGCGTTCACATCTTTTGAGGTATTACCATGTTGGCTCCTTCCACCACGTCGTCCCAGAGCTGGAAGCAAGTAGAGCAGTGCTTTTAACCTTTCCTCCTCCTCCTCCTCCTCTCTCTCCTCTCTCTCTCCCCTAGACCTGATTATTGTTTAATGTTTGTCAATACCTGTTCAAGTCAAGACATCTTGACCGAACTCAAGATTGTCGGTTTCTACTGCCAAATCCAAAGATATAGGCACTCTATATCCAGCTTGAAAACAAGTGTCGATAGAACTACTCTATGCCAAATTATGGCTTGAGTACAACCTCTGCCAAGTTGGGTTAAGAGACTCAATTTACTGGTTTGGTGAGGTACTGCACTCATGACATTCCCTTTAGAGTTGCCAAATCCAAAATACTTTCGAATAAACGAGGAGCGGTCGCTTTCTGAGCCTCGCTCTTCTCTCTCTGCCAAAGCCTATTTAAGAACCCATCCACGCTCCCCCTTCAACTTGAACGCACTCTTTTCAGAAAAAATCTTTTTTTTTATTCTGATTAACTAGCGTCGACGACGACGACGATAGTTTTTAAACCAATTCCTCAGCTGCTCATCAGATATACAAGCCCTTTCACAAAGGGCAGCCTTTTTCAGCGTGTGTCGGAAACGGACGTTCACTGCTCTTTACCCAATCTCGGAGAATATTGTTGTAATGCTCTTTTCATTCTGCGACAATCCTCCACTACCGAAGTGGGATTCCTTTTCCATTCGAACTGTTGATGCTTCTGTCTTGTTTCAGGCCTGAGAGGTGCCTGCAGAACAGATTTTCATCCTTTTGAAGACAATACTTTTGATGTCTTTTGGTCGAGACCTGAAAGGATGCGATCAATCCACTCACCCTCTTTTGCCCAACGGCTCCCAATCTCTGGTCTGGTGATCATGCATTATCCTCATGAATATTTTTCGATTGGCAACAATGTCATCCTTGCTGATTAGGCTCTGCAAGTCGTCCATTACTTTCATCAAATGCACGACTTTCTGCGATGAGGAAGACACTTCAGACAACTTGAGGAAAGAATAGGAGCGCTTGTACTCAAGTCTCATAACATCATGAGAGCACGTCTTTCTTGTAGGGAACAACATTGGAGAGAGCCATGAACAATGACACCCAAAAAATTTTAATCCCCGATATTTAAGGCAGTCACACGGACCTGGATAAGCTTCTTTCAAGAGAGCATTTTGTTGCCCATCAACAAAGAATGATCCAAAAACGTGTTCCAATCGCTCCAAAGTCATTTCAAAAAGACAAAACAGGCTGTGCTTCTAGACATAAACCAAAAAAGCGCCGCTCAATGAAGTACGTTTCTAGCTATTAGAGTACATTTACTCGTGATTTGATGTCTTCTATTCTGATGTACTCTCCCCAAGTTGTTTCATGCTCTTCCGACAACACATGGCTAGGAATCTGACTGGGGTCACCAAAGAAAAATCCAAAACCATTGGTCATCAATGGAGAAGCGCTGCCGACCACGAAAAGCTAAAATGGAGGATCTTGGCGTATGTCATTCAACAGTTAAAAGAGATTTTATCCCAAAGCAGAACGCAAAAAATGTAACTGACAACTGTCCATCAATGAAGTTTATACCAGAAATATTTATTTAGTACAGAAGATTCTCAGGATGACCACAAACCCACCCCATGACATTTTTCCTATCCTCTTGCAACCACCTTTCGAAATGTCGATCCTCGAATCCAGAAAGAGGGAGAGCTACCGCCTAAGGAGTTTCTCTTCAAGGCTGCAACCCACTCCCTGTCACCTTTCAGCGTTTCTCTCGTTTTGTAATACAAACACCATTCTATCATCTCCATTTCATGCTCAGCGCAACTCCCCAACTGTTGAGACAGATGTGCCGCTCTGGATAATGCACCGCAATGGTAGGCTTCCTTTACACAATAAGTAAGAGACAGCCCGATACTCTTAAATTGATTGGAAGAAGGACTAACACTCAGATATGAAGAGGCTCTATCCATGAACTTTGAGGCCAGACTATCTCCCTCCATTTAGACACACACCTGCCGTAGCCATGTTTCCCAATCTCCACAGTATTAGCGTCTAATGACCCCAACAAGCAGGACTTTATTCTGGATTTACGTTTCTTGGGTGGTATTAGACCCCGGCGCATCTATTCTCTGTTGCTCTCGGTTTCGAGTCTTGATAAAGAATCCTCCTTTTGACGTGTTCTTGCTTGTACTTTGTCCAATATCCAAGTTGTAAAGCTTGTCGTACAATATCATCTCCAATCTTGATAGCCTGGGCTTCACACAACAGCTTGACCAGCTTTGGCTTTGTTGTCTCGATACCCTTGGATTCACACAACAACTTGATGAGCTTTGTCGTCTTGATTGAGGCGCTTTTTTTTTAGACATGTTAGGGGAAGATGATTAGAGATCACTAGAGACGTTAAGGATTTCTTGTCTTTTTATACACATCAAAGCCTTCGGATCGGACAATACGCTTGTTTTTAATCCATTTCTGCAGATCCGAGAGAGTCGACGAGTGCCCCCATGATCGATACTTGAACCACATGCTTCCTCCAAACAAATTCTGAGATCCAACGAAACGACATCTGACTAGCCTTATCTAGCCTTACCAACCTTTTAGCCTGTCCTAACTTTCCATCTAACCGACCTCATCAAATCTTTTGAATCCGAACCATTTCAATTTTCGCCTCATATAAACTCCAACCCAACTCTATTAAAACTAAAATTTGGCTCCTCGCCTTGATCTCCACTCACACCATTTATGGCAAGTCTTTGACTTGTCTACGCATTTCTAATTCTAAAAGATTGGAATAAATCTTTGGTATTATTAGAGTCTGCTTGACCTGTGATACGAAACTCACCAGGCTCGATGTTACATTTCACAAAAAAGAGCTTTATCTGACATATCACACTTTGGTTGTGCCCCCCTAAAAGTATTCATAGTGTCTGGTGGACCTTTGGCCCTCTGTCGGCTCTTCTGACTTGTACATTTATTAGTACACTGTCGATTGTTTCATCATCCTAGTTTCGCAATAGCCTCCAACAGGCTCGCAGAAAGTCCTGAAGCCCAACCTCTTCTTTCGACTCTCAGCGACGTCGCACTCGCTACTTTAACAACAAAAAAACAGTCCTAGCACAACATTGTTTAGCCATTTGCCTTGCAAGTGTACGCCAAAAGTCTCCTCGTTTAGCAAACCTGGGCCTATCAAGGAAAGTTGCATTGGACCCCAACTGCCACGGCAGGATAATCTCGCAACATTTCATAGCAATAGTAGCACTATTGGTTCAGCAACCATGCAAAAACGACGACTCCCTGGAGTTGAGACTTTGCTGCTCACGCTATCTTCTTTTCCTGATCGACCTTGTCAACAGTAGTGCAAACTGCTGATAACACTCCAAGAAGTTCTCCTTCATGTACTGTGTATTAGAGATCAGTATTTGATTTACAGAGAGCCCCAGCTCAAGCTCCCTAACTCAAAGCAATCACATTGATCTCAGCGTACCTGATGTCTGAACAGTAGTAAGCTCTGCCGGCAACTGTACCAAGATATACAAGGTGTCATCCTTGTACGGAGGGATTTCCTCGCGAATCTCGAGTCTCGGATGTAACCTCACTTTCGACAGGGTGTCCCATACATACAAAGCCCTCTCCAAAACTGTGCCCACATTTGGTAAATGGACTTTCCAGAGATTGATACTGCGAGCAGGGACACTGAATGGAAAAGTAATGGGCATGATAGACTTTATCAGGTCTTTCAATTCTCCAAAACTTCGAGTGTTGTTCATCTCGATAGGGAACGATTCCCAAGATGAGGACCCTTCGATAATGCAGAAGAGCTTTTGAGGCTTCCCTTGGCTGTCTGAATTGGCTCTACGTGACGTCATCTCGAAAAGACCTGACTGTACTATGCCTAGTTTAGTAAAGACTAGGGTTGACAACCTTTCGAACATGAGGAAAGTGCTTGCTTTTAACTCGGGAAATATACCTTTTGGGCTCCAAGTTGGGGACTTGTCTGGAATGGTAGGAAGAAAGAAGGTGAAGTTCGCTGGGGATTGTCTGAGTGAGTGGGAAGAAGGAGGGTGAAGTTCGCTGGGGGGATTGTCTGAGTGAGTGGGAAGAAGGAGGGTGAAGTGCGCTAGAGGGTGAATTCGTTATTTTAAACGCTGCGGATTGATGAGAGGTGGACTGCCTCTGATGGATGGAGGATAGAAGACTGTGGATTGATAAAAAGGTAGACCACAGCTGATGGATGACCGACAGCGTCAGTTTATATGGCCGACAGCGCCAGTTTAAAGGTGGACCATGCCCTCTTGTAAGTTCAGATGGAGCCTATGCTCCGTCCTTGAGGCGATTTTGTGTTAGCTCGATTGTGGAAGGTGCCAATTTCCAGGATATGCAGACTTCTCCAATTCGCCGGTAGCGTGGCCCATTCGAGGATTGACTGCGCCAGATAGAGGATTAACTGCGCCAGGTAGAGAATTGACTACGCCATATAGATGATTGACTGCCAGGTAAATACTAGACTGCTTTTTTCTCGTTTATTTTCTCCATCCCAATTTCACTTCTTCCTTCAACCAGCCTCTTCACAATGAACCAACAAAGCATTGACCTCTCTACCATTGACTACGACAGTCTTATCGCTCGGGGCCTACCCTTTCTACCACTTTCAGCTGTTGAAATTGATTTTTCCAATCCTGATTTTCATTCCCTCAATTCTCTCCTTACTTCAAAGTCTCCTCTCATCTTAAGAAATTTCACACAATCTCCAGACTGGGACAAGTCCCAGTTTTCGCTGCAAAGATTCAAGGACCTCCAAGGGACTAAAAGTAGACCATACTTTTATTTTACCATAAAGACTCAAGTTGGTTAGCTCTGCATCAAGTCTAAAAGTCAAATTTAACTCTTTTTTTTTAACAAACAGAAATCGATTGTTGGGACCAAAAAAAAGGAGTGCATGTTATCCTTCCAACAAATGAGTACATTGAAAATGTTCATGAAAACCCAACGCCGTCTAAAAACAAAGGGTCTCTCCTGTATGCGAAAGATCTTTCATGTCCAAAAGAATGGAGTGACGATCTGATGAGCCGGATTATTCCTAATGTGATACGCCATCACGGTGACCATGACCTTAGTAGGTTTAGCTTTTGCTACCAACCAACCATTTACATAAATTACCAAAAAATGAAATGTTAAACCCACTCCAATGACTCTTGTCTCTAGACACATTTCTTGGGGTCTCTGCTGCCGAAAACCTGTTGCTGTATCTCGGACAAAATGGATCATGGCAAGTAATAAGAATGCGGAGGTATCTAATATTGGGATCAATCCTCATGTTAACACACAAACAAAATTCATTTTAGGACGCCTATACACATGGACTTATTGGCCACCCCAGCATACAACCTGATGCTATTCGCAAACAGTGACTCCTTTGCACTCTGGTTTATGATACACGAAAGTGATGCGCCAAAAATGGTGGCCCTTCTTGAGTCATTGGGTCAGGTTCCCTCCCACGAAAATTATTTCGTCTGCCCGGATGAATTGGCTAAAGCAGACTTTTCAATTTTTGTTGGGAAACAAGTCCCTGGTGATCTCGTGTATATCCCACCAATGTCATACCACCAAGTCGTAAACTTTGTAAGTCCGATAAAAACCAATCGGTTTTTTCCATCTTTTTAATGTCGTCATAACTAATTGGTTACATTCTTTGTAGGGACGAACTACAATGAAGGTCGCATGGAATTCCTTTACCGCAGATACGATTGATACTGCCATTAACAAAGTGATTCCTTCATATCGGCAGTATGATCTTTATCATTTCTGTAGTGCTTTATCCATACTTAAGCTCTTCTTCAATAATAATGTTTTATTTTTTCTCCCCCCCCCCCCTTCCCCTCCCTCTCGTTATAGGATTTTCCGTCCAGATATCTACAATACAGGAGAGATTGTTATGCGCACATTGGATGGCTTCACTTCCATTTTAAACAATGAGCCCGAATGCAGAAGAAGGTTTTCAAGAGAGTCTCTCAACAAATCCTTCCCAACTATCCTGCGACTCTTTGAAAACTTGCTTCTGAGTGAATGGATTAATTGGGATTGTGTGAGTAGCGATTCAAAAAGTTTCATTTTCCCATCAAGCCTCTCAAACCTACAAGAACAGACACAGCAACGATCACCTGCGACTTTTTGTCATGGAGTTGTATTTAATCGACATCTTGTCTGCCACGAAACAGTCTGTTTGCAAGGCAATTCACCTTATCACCTCTGTCTCCACTGCTTCTCTTTGGGTCGTGGATGCATACACAGGGCTTCCAGTCTTCAGATGAAAGAAATGTATTCCATGAGATTTCTGCAATCCATTTACTCTAATGCTATTTTGGCATGGAATAAATCAAGCACGTCATTATTCAGGAATAGATTCGCTCAGAGGTAAGAGGCGATCGATTTATTATCACTCTAGACTGACTTTTGCAAATACAAAACATTCTCATTTTATTATTATTCTTGTGATTTCCCTCCAGATCTTCATCCCTAAGCGAGCCCTACTCGTTTGCTTCGCTTGCATATATCAGGCTTCAACAGCTCATGCAAACAGACAAATGTTCACTAAAAGTAGGTCAATAGGCTCTTACACCTTAGTACTACCTACCTTTACCTAAAATTACCTATTCTCACATGCCATTACTACCTCCTTTATTAACCTTATTCTCTCATAGTCCTGCCATCGCTGCAAAAAGAAAAGGGCAAATCATGTTACATTGCCATGCTCTCAACACTTTGAGAGTAAAGCAACATGGAGAAAGAATCAGCCGGCCTTTAAATGCCGTCTTTTGTTTTGCGAACCTTGTCTCTACAATTGCATTGGCAAAAACTGGGTCGAGATCGTCAGAGTTCCAGACAACCAATTCTCATGCCCAAAGTGCACAAAATCATGCAACTGTGACGTTTGCAATCATACTCCTCCAGAAAAACCAAAGCTCAGCGTATCTCCTTATGACAATCCTGCGGACGATCCAAGAAATATGGGCGGCGTCTGTGAAAATTTCAGAATTGAACAGACTTTTAAAAGAACGTCTTTGAAGCGAAAAAGGACCGACAAGGGTGATGTCAATGACAGTGATAGAGGTGGTTCTGGTGATTCAGGTGACAACTCTACCCTTTCAGTCCTGAAGAGGATCTCAATGGACTCGATCCAAAGAGAGGTTGGAGACCTCCGAAAGGAAGTTCACGACTTTCGGCATAGGCTCTCAAACATCGAACATCTCTTGTATGTCAGCGAGCGTGTTGGTGGTTTCAACAACATATATTGCGCTTTCATTGTGTTATTCGCTAATGCATTTACTTTCTTTGACCCCCTGTAAAATACCAGGACAATGCTAGTTCAAAACAAGAACAATGCATCTGGGTCGAGTCCAGACAGGCCTTAAATCAGCCGCCTTTTGTCTTGGATGACACCATAGATATAGCTTTATGCTCCATAAAAAATTAATGTTGGAATCTTTAAATAGTTCCTCCTATGATGTTCTTGGTTCAGGAATGGTCCTGAGAGAGCCTTTGATTACGCAGTGTGTTCCATCTGATCCAGAGATTACAGAGCTCATGTCTACTGTACCTTTACCGTCGTTCAAGTAATCAAAGCATACATTGACCTTGTATTCAATAGACGTTTCCCTTCCTGTTGGATAAAATGTAACAGATCCAAGGACTATTCTCATGACCCCTTTCCCCCCACATTCTCCGACTCGTTGAATCATTTTATCCACTTCTATAACCTCTCCACACTCTCCTTCAAAGCCGGTGTGTCCGATATACCACACTCTTGCAACAAGACGATCCTCGCCCAGATAGAAACTGTCTAGTTTTCGTTCTGTTGTCCTCATGTTTGATGTTCTAATTTCGTATATTTATTTATCTATTTTTTGATTTACCACTTTTTGAACAAAGCCCAGAATGATCATTTATAAAAACTGGTGGTATCCTTCATAGAAAGTATCCACCGGCTATCTTTTCTTGATTGCAATAAAAAAAAAAAAAAAGAGGAATATGTAACCAGATATTTATAACGACGCAATTCCTTTGGGAACCATTTAAACAGTCCGGTCAAAACCCTTCTGCATCACACATAGTCAGAATTCATGCGCAAATGAGGACTTTATTTATTTATGTATTTATTATAAACTAAAATGGACTTCTATTACTTTGTAAAGAAAGAAAGAAAGAAAGAAAGAAAGAAAGAAAGAAAGAAAGAAAGAAAGAAAGAAAGAAAATGAAAAAGAAAAAAAAAAAAAAGAGGATAGTCGGTATTTATCACGGCATTGCCACAATACCTAGAACGCTACCCCGTGCTCTGCCCTGCTCAACTGTTCAAACATGGATGGGTTGCTGTAACTATATCCCGCTGGGGGATGGTCCGTTAGTTGGGAGATAATGACAAGGGTCTCGTACTTTGGACTCGTGCCATCAAAGAGGTCTGTCAAGATGACGCTGTCTTCACAGGGGTAGTACCTTTCGATGACTGTCCCATCATCTCCGACTTGTCGGGCTTTCCAGTGCCAAGACTTGGCTGTGTCAAAATTGGTAGAAGAAATCTTTTGGGTTCTGGTAATGTACGCCTTTACTTCTCCAACTCTCATTGTCGAGTCTACAATGACAATATTACTTTCAACTTTTCGACCGAGATGTTCGTACGCAACGATGACTGACCTTTCCCCGATCTGTTTCAGCTTGTCTAATGAATTGGAGAGAATTTCCCCCATGTTAGGCATACCCATTTTTTTTACACCGTTTCTCAATCACAACAGCGACCGACTTCAACCCCCTCAGATACATACCCCTTGGCATCGGTAGAGTCACACTTAGATAGTCAATCCCAAACCGTAGACCGACATTTGGGATGTCCTTTACTAGGAACGTCGCAGGATAGCAGGCCACCTTTACCACTGGCCTCCCTCCGGCTCCTGGAGTCTCCGAGATCCACTTCAGCTCCATTTCTCCGTAGTCCATTCGTTTGAGTCCTACCGGCTTGTTCGAAACGCTATTGAGCAAATGCTCGTTCACCCGCTTTTTTACTCCGCTCATCGAGTCTTCTCCTTTGACCTCGACATAGAATACAGACTTGCTGTGGTGTTCAATCCTGACTCTAATCAGAACCCGCTCCTCGTCCTCGACCTTTTCGAGCCCATTCTCCGTAAACGGCCCCCATCTTTTCATACCTACTAACCTCTCTGACCCCATTCGCTCTACTCGCTCTACTCGCTCCCCTACTCGTTCTACTGATGGTCCTAACGGTCCTGACGGTGGGACAGAGGAGGAGAGGCGCGTCAAACAAGGCGACGCTCCGAGCATGCTTACCACACACACACACACACACCTGGGCACGCACCGTACCTTTAAAGTCCTGATGGTGACTCTGATGGCGACTTCGTGACTTCGTGAGATGGATATGTCCCAGAGTCTGACCCCTCCTCCCTCCCTTTTATACCCCTCCTCCCTCCCTCCCTACCAACCTGATTCTCCCCGCCCGTTACCCCGCCCTTTTCCCAAAAAGCTCAATCCCCCATCTCGCTCTTCCCTATATAGCCCCGCCCCGACCCCGAAGCCTGAATTTCCTTTCCCTCCCTGCCTCCCAATAACCGCCCTCCAAATTCTCTTGCTTCCTAGAGGAGAATTTATAAGAGGGTTATAATAACTGGCTTGTGGCAGCCAAGCGTTCATAGCGACGTTGCTTTTTGATCCTTCGATGTCGGCTCTTTCTCTCCTACTTGCAGGAGAATTCGTCGTGACGCGTTTGGCTGGTATGTTCATTTCGCGTCCAAAGGTTCACGTGTTACAAGGGGTATATAAACTGGCATGTATACAGGAATTCTGTAGAGAGCCAGGCGGCTGAGTCTACTCAAATGAACTTGTTGAGTCTTTCTGCTTAGAAAACCCTCTCAACTTGCTGAGTAAAATGGCTTAGTTCTCCAATGGCATTTCGAAATTGAGTCCACTACTTGCTGTGTTTGATTTTATTGTCTTACTTCCTGGGTCTATTTCTTTTTTTCCTATTGTCATCCTTCCCTCATCCACAAACTCTCTCTTCCGTATACAAAATTTCTGCACCCTTAGATTTTCTTCAGTACCACCAAGCACACTCTCTGCTCCGAGCTACATTCGACTAAATCCGCGGTCGGGTAAAGAGAGAGACTATCGCGCATATTGTTTAACGCGAGGCGCAGCTTTTCTATTCAATAGAGAGGTCCCTCAACCCCTTTGCCTTCGACCAGTATCGCCTTGCTAACTTACTTACTATCATTCAAATCAGCTCTAAGATTAATTTTATTTTTAGCTCATCTTCCTATCCAATAACGCGCCCTTCGGTACGAATAATCCTTCCAGACTCAGCATTCTTTTGCTTCAAAGCATCTTTTGTTAACATATGATACTCTTGATCCGGGACATAATGCCGAAGGCTCTTGTCATAACAAGAGAGAGAAGCTCCTCCACGATGGTAAACTAAGTTCTTCTCGCGCTCACCTCTGAAAAAAGCATATCTTATTTGAACCATCCTTTTCGTCCAAAGAGAACCACGATACTCAAAGACGTTTTCCTGGATAATACGCTTGACAATTGACGCTGCGATTCTCAGGGGTACTTCTTGTGACAGTTTAAGAAATTCAGAAGGCTTTGTAATGTCCAAAGTATCCGATAACTGCCGTGTCAACGTATCCAACTTGTCCAGGTTTTTCAAAATCGAGGCGTCTGTTGTTTTCTCGATAACTTCTCCCCTTTTCTCTCCTAATATAATACTATTTGCTAGCGTGACAACAGCCTCGAAATTTGTTCGTCTAGGGTGAGAAATTCTAACAGGACGAGGATCATAGACTTCGGTCCAGCTAGGATAGAACTCTTCGAAAACATCAATATCTCCTAACTCGAGACTCAATGCTATCAATAAGTTTTTTTGACAATGATTAGTCTATTACGCCACAAATCTCCACCAATTGGAACACTTGTCCCAATGAAATGGGTCGAATAAACATGCGAGACAAATTCGAGTATGAATGACGAAGACAGTACCATCAGAAACAGTGCGCATTCGGTTATCCACTTCGACTTTCATAGTGTTTTATTTCTTGCGATAATCAAGGGGTGGGGCGAGTGACGAAACAAGTGAGAGAGGAGTGTCAAGGACAGGGTCAAGATTAGAGACGTGCTTATTTATACTTCCAAATTGGAGAAAGACGTAACAAGCTCCGATGGATGGTCTTTCGTATACAGGAGACAGGATACTCGGACATTCAATTTTGGCGAAGCACTTGAGTTTTGCTGACGGAAAAGAGCTTTGTTGGGAGAGCCATCTGATAACTAAGACGATGTGGGTACTTGACCAATGGAAACACTGTCCTATGGGTACATCATTTACTTCTAGCATAGCACTATCGAATGACCAGTTTCTTTCTGATGGCATATCGTGGGTTTGTTCAACTTTATTCTTCGCAAAAACATGTAACAAGTAGGTAGGAAAAGGAGGACTGCGTCTTGGCCTGTAAATTGTGAAGACTATCCATCTGACGGCTTTAGCTTCGCTGAAGTAGATCCGCCTTTCACACTTCTACTTCTTACTGTCCGACTGAAGCTGTTTCCAGGTCCAGTTACTGTCCAATTCATCATCCTCAAGACTTTTAACTGCATTCTGGCAGTCCGTGACCTTTTTGCTACATCGCTGAACCTCTTTCAGTAAATCACCAGATTGAGGGGCCTTGTTATGCTTCTTGACAGCGGCATCTAGCTCACTTTTGGCTTTATCATACTTTTTTTCGGCTTCCTTGTGCTTCCTGAGATATTCCTTGTAATGTTCCTCATAATTCTTGATTTCTTTATCTTCAAGACTTTTAACTGCGTTCTGGCAATCCGAGACCTTTATCTTACATCGCTGAACCTCATTCAATAAATCGCCAGATTGAGGGGCCTTGTTATGCTTCTTGACAGCGGCATCTAGCTCACTTTTGGCTTTATCATACTTTTTTTCGGCTTCCTTGTGCTTCCTGAGATATTCCTCCCGATATCCTCTCACGGACATGGCAAGCTTAGGCATGGATGAAGCAAGGAGTTTAAAAGAGGACTTGTGTTGACTAAATGGTTTGTCAGGGAAAATTACTTGAGTGGACTGCTTGGGAGAGTGGAAAAAGCGCTGACTTACAAGGATCAATAGACAAGTGAAGAGAAGAGAGGTATTAATATGAAAAAAATACTATTTATGACGAGTAATGACAAAGTTGCAACACTTCAACGCATCCTTTTTGTGTGCAGTCTTTCAAATCTCACACACAGAAACATAAAGAAGGAAAGACACAAATGTCCTTTGCGGATGGAAGTGAGTAAATGGAGCTATGATGGAAGCAATGAATAAGGATGAGTCAACTACAGACAAGTGGGAGTGAAGTAACAGATGATTTGTCTTGAATGGGACAGGAGATATGCCGATGGAAAAGAGTATACTATAACATAGTCAGGCAGAGAAGTAACAAATGGAGGGATATCAGCAACCTGAAAGAACTAGAACCAGTCAAAGGGCAGACGAAAAAGAAAGGGAAAAGCTAAAGGTAGAGGGTGTACGTACGCATCAACGAACGGAAGAAAGGGAAACAAACTTGTGTTTGCCAAGCGTTCATAACGACTTGTTTGTAGGAAATCTTTAGTTTGCTCATTTCCCTCGAATCAAATTACTGGAAGCAACGACTGTTACAAGAAGGGGGAGAAAGCTACCGAAATACAAGAGGATCAATGGTTGTTTAGAAGAGAAAGGAAAGTTACTTCAAACTTCTTCATGCATCCACTCAACCGGGGGAGTCAGCCGTCTCTGCCATGCATAAATGCCGTCGGGGGTATCAGAAAACTCTGCCATTCATCTACTCCGTCGGGGGAATCAGAAAACTCTGTCATGCATCTACTCAGTCAGGGAGTGAGCAGTCTCTGTCATACATCTACGCCGTCGGGGGAATCAGCCGTCTCTGTCATGCATCTACTCAGTCAGGGGAATCAGCAGTCCTTGTCATACATCTACGCCGTCGGGGGAATCAGCCGTCTCTGTCATGCATCTACTCAGTCAGGGGAGTGAGCAGTCCTTGTCATACATCTACGCCGTCGGGGGAATCAGCCGTCTCTGTCATGCATCTACTCAGTCGGGGAGTGAGCAGTCCTTGTCATACATCTACGCCGTCGGGGGAATCAGCCGTCTCTGTCATGCATCTACTCAGTCATGGGAGTGAGCAGTCTCTGTCATACATCTACGCCGTCGGGGGAATCAGCAGTTCTTGTCATACATCTACGCCGTCGGGGGAATCAGCCGTCTCTGTCATGCATCTACCCCGTCGGGGGAATCAAAGGGAATCAGACGTCTCTTGTTTTCGGATCGCAAGTCAGTCTGGGATTTTTCTTCGTTAAAAAGAGTCAATATCTGACATTAGCCAACTAGCTTTGACCAAAATGTTCGCGACACAAGAATCCAATCAATGTTTATGCTACGCTACCAACAAAAAATGCAATATTCACGTCTCTGCCGCTTTGGACCTCTTTGAACCCCTACAATATGAAGATACTCCACAGATCCTATTCGAGTCAGTTAACCGTAGCGACAACAATCAAGATCTCCAGTTTACACAAGACGAAAACGAAAAATTAGGCGCCCTTTGGAGCATCCTATATTCTTCAGGCTTTCAAGACTGCACACAATATTACATCAAGTTCTGTTTAATCTTGGAATCAATGGACGACATTCCCGATGACATTAAAAAATGCCTGAGCCTAATGGTTTATATTATCATTCAAAGGCACCAAGACTCAAGACTTCTACTGGACTGTTTAGAAGATAATTCGCCTCTATCTCGACAGAATTTAGCACAGTTTGCGGAAAGACTAGAGGTGATTACGAAGCTTTGCATAGAGTTCTGGACCTGGCTTAGCATAACTCATCCACTATTCTTACGGAAGCTGAAGCCAGTTCTAGAATACGACCATGAAGAGGTCAAGATTACTATTATCGTGTTGAAATATTTCAAAACTATGGGCTTAGATAGTGTTCTCTTTTTTCTTCATAATTGGTCCAAATATTCCAACATTGATTAAAAGCAATCTTCTGTTCTACAAACTATACGAGTGGAGAACACGATTAGCCTGGATAGAAGCCAAGAAATTGAGCTTTATTTCTTTAGCTTATGAAGATCGCCCTGTATCTTTCGTAAGTCTCTTTGAATTCGGATTAGATGGTCATTGAGAGATTCTACGTTATCATATAAGGACTTTATCTGTTGTTCACGAAGGCACAATTCCTCATTCTCAATGCCACTTCTTTCTTCAATAAGCTCGTCTGTATCTTCCTCAGGATCAAGCTCTGATGTACCTTCTTCAGGATCGAGCTCTTCTGCATCTTCCTCGGGGTTCAACTCATCTGCATCTTCCTCGAAATCACTCGAAGTCTTCTTTGAGTCATCAACCTGAGCATCTCTAGCCTGTCTAATAGGACCACTCTTCTTTTTGGATGTAGGAATGGTAATAATTGTAGTTCTGTTAGAGAGCAATAGTCTCTCGTGAGCCAATCTGGCCATGACAAAGCAGGGATGCCGCCTAGTTTTACCCTCCGATCCCTTCACATGAGTCTTGAAACTTGCACAGGAATTGAAAATAGATCCACATTCGCACACAAAATTGTAGTTTCTTGAAGGATCGCGTAAAGAGCTGAACGTCACACCATTCAGTCCAAAAATGCAGGGAGAGTCGCTTTCACCGTGAAACTTTGATAAATGCCTCTTGTCATCTCGACTAAGAGAATTCTTGTCTTTTCCAAGGAGTCCCTTGTTGCATTCGTGCAAAAAACATTTAATCTTTGGCATGGAGTGGATGAAGGAAAGAGAGAACACGTCACGACTTCGCTTAAACAGAGGGAAATGGCTTGTTGCCCAGCATTAAATTGCTGCAAAATTTCCTTGTGTGACAGCAGAAGTGTAAGCAGAGAGAGCCAAGAGAGGACAGACAGCGACAGGGGGGTGATAAAGGGCGACAGAGGGAGGAGAAAGGCGACAGGAGGGAAGAAACAGCGACAGGGAAAAAGTGTTAGCAGAGTGTTAGCAGAAGTGTTAGCAGAAGTGTTAGCAGAAGTGTTAGCAGAGAGAACAAAGGGGGGACAAACAGCGACAGGGGGGTGGTAAAGGGCGACGGAGGGAGGAGAAACGACAGGAGGGGAAGAAAAGCCAGCGACAGGGTGGTGTCAGTTAAGCTGAAAAAAAGAAAATAAGGAAAGGTTAGAAGAAGAAACCAAAAAAAAAAGGGAACAAAGGGAAAAACGGGGGGGGATCAAGCCACGGCGAGAGGGATGATGACTGGACGATGATGGAAAAAAATGATCGATGAAAGTGTCTTGAAGCGTCAGTTAAGTCAGCTTTCAAAAGCAGTTGAAGAGGAAGTCAAGATAAAAAAAAAACAAAAAACCAAAAGGGGGGATCTCAAAATGATCTGAGTGGATGAAAATCTCGGGAGATGAAAAAAACAGCGAAAAGTGGCGCCGTCAGCGAAGAGAGGAAGGTTAGCCGAAAAACTTGTCAGAAAAAAAGCTCAAGAAAAAAAAAAAAAAAAAAGGGGATGATAAAATGATGGAGATGGGACCAAAAAGATGGATAGATGATCTCACGAGGAAAAGCAGTTGGAAGAAGGGCAGCTTTAAATAGTTAAGATAAAACCAATGACCCAAAAACCAGGGGATGGCAATGGAACGATGATGATGATGGAAAAAAACAACGATCCAGCGTCTTGCGCAAGCTCTTTCGAAAATAATGGCGTCAAAGATATTAAAACCAGAGGGGGGACCCAAAAGGGGAAGGATGGCAAAAATGGGCGAAAGAAAAGGGTCTTTCGAAAGAGTGGCGCCGTTTCAAAAAAGTCTGAAGAGGAAAAGTGGAAAAGATATTGAACCAAAGGAAATGAAAAAAAAATCAATTGGGAGGAAGATCCGATGAGGATGACAGGAGGCGAAAAGATGGAAAAAGGAAGGGAAAAGAAGAGAAAAAGGTTTAAAAGCCAAGTCAAAGAAAGAAGATAGAAGAGAAAAAGGGGGGAAAAACAGCGAGGGGGGTTTAAAAAGGGCGATCTGGAGGGAGAGGAGAAAGCCACGACAGGAGGAAAAAAAATGACAGGGAAAAAAGTGTTAGCAGAGTGTTAGCAGAGTGTTAGCAGAGAGAAAACGACAGGGGGAATGATAAAGGGCGACAAAGGGAGGAGAAAGGCGACAGGAGGGAAGAAACAGCGACAGGGAAAAAGTGTTAGCAGAACTGTTAACAGAGATGAAAACAGAGACAGGGAAAAGAAGAATAGCGACAGGATGAAAGAAACAGTTTTTATTTCATCTCATTTACAAAAATATTTATCAGCTTTTTGCAGTTCTGAAGATCATTTTCAAGCTTTTGAAAACAATCCAAGAGCATTTTTTTAGTAACAGCGATTTCGTCATTGTCCTCCGAGTCGGAAATTGTTCGTTTTTTGGATATTTTTTCAAATAACTTGGGGATTGGGAAGCAGTCTGATACAGATCCCATATTTCTTGAATCGGCTGCTGGGTTCCCACTAAATCCAAAGCTTTCAGTCAACACGGGCCTTTGTTGAGAAGGATTCTTGCACAATGAACAATCACAATCATTGGTGCAACGAGGACACTCGAACTCAAATCTTGGGTCTTGAACAATGTTACTCCAAATCTTACCAAAGTTGGTAAAAAGACAGCGTTCGCAAAATTGGAGCATACACTTTCGACGGCGTTTTGAGACACTCGCGTGAGTACGAGAGCATGACAACGTAAGAATGCTCATATTCTTCTTGCTGCATCTATGGCATGTGAGCTGGATTGTAATTTGAGTAAAAAATGATGTCTTTCTGGCTTTCTGACTCATTCAAGCTTATCATTTTTAGAAAGGTTAACCTTACCTTTGATGTAGATTGGAAGTTATGAGAAAGTATAAGAAGCCTCAGATACGACAAAGATGCTGAAGAATGAGGCTCTTCTCGTGAGGTGGACCTAGTTCAAATTTGTGTAAGTTCTTTGTAGAAGCAGCTCAGAAGGTAGTACCTCAAGATATAAAGTAGAAAAAAAATATTACCTTGCTCTCCATTTGTTCCTTATTTTTTCCCTGCGATTCTCTTTCAGCAAATGTGCATTCCATGCTGTCACTGCGTCATCATAAATTCGGCACAGAGACTTCATGGAATACATCTCTGTCATTTGGATTGTTGTTGCCCTGTGTTTGCATCCACGTCCTTGTCCAAAGCACTGAAGGCAAATGGTGTACTCTAATCCATCCTTGATACAACTGCCGCAAACGAGGTGTCTGTTGAAAATGCTCCCATGGCAAAAGTCGCATTGGATTGCATTCAATAGTCCGGCATCCGAAGATAATGGTGGGGTGAACTCGGTGTTTCTTGGAATACGGAATTTGGAGTCCAACATTAAAGAGTCAAAGTTGATCCACTCATCCAACAAAATGTCCTCATACAATTTCAAAAGCGAGTTAAACGAACACAAGATACTGTTCTTTGAATACTCCTTGCAATTTTGATCTCCGTTTAAAATCGCTGTGAAGCCCTCCAAAGCAGCTTTTGTTGTCAGTTTTGTATCGAAAATTTCTGATCGGAATATCCTGTCATTGCAGAAGAACAAAAATATTCAACATCTTGACTCAATGAGAGAAAACACAAAGAAACCAAGGATACAACATTCTTACTTTCTATAAGACGGAACAACATCATTCACAGCGATTTCAAGAGACTTTGGCGTGATTAAATTCCAAGCTATTTTGATCGATGTATCTCCCTTAATAAAAAAAAGAGAGTAAGATCTCATGAAAGTAGACTACCAATCGCGAAAGGACATGTCCCCATAGCCAAATGAAAAAATAATCATGTAACTTACCAAATTGACTACTTGATGAAAACACATGGACGGAATGAACACAAGATCCCCAGGGTTTTGCTTTACAACGTAAATAGGGAAATCGGCTCTTACAAGATCATCTGGATATACTAAGGCACTCTCATGTTGAAGATTCATATTTTTAGACTTTAACATCTCATCCAACTTGGGACCATCGTCTGGCATAACTATGAGCCAAATTGCTGAAGAGTCACTCTCCGCATGAACCATAAGATTTAGGGCTTGTGTCGCGCAGACGTCCTGGTGCATAGGAGTCCTAAAAGTGAAAAAATACGACTGTCAATACGCCAGTTTGTCGCTCAGATAATAATCTGCCAGACTAATTACCTTGAACCACCGTGTCCAATAAAGACCAAAAGATTTTCCGGTGCAGACTCCCCTACAAATGTGTCTTTCAAAAAAATATCAGCGAAGTCCAGATTGTATATCGAGCAAGAATAAAGACACAAAAACTAAGCATACTCAGGTCATTGCTGCCAAATTGCCGAAGGGCTGTGGGAACAACTCTTGACATTATTGTGTCTCGCCACTCATCTGGGCAAGGAAGATCTCTTGCATACTGGACTTCCTCCATAGATTGGTTGTTGCGGCCCTGCTCAATGATTGTTTTGTAATCTGATATAGACATCGGATATTCATTATTTTCTCTATCGTAGCAAACAATCTCTAAAAGCTTAGTTAGTTCCAGGAGGGAGAGAGATAGCTCACATAACTGGGAGACTCATGAGGCTGCTCTTACCTTGAGATATTGAATTATCTTGAAAATACTGAAATGTAAAATCCTCTTTTACCCACCCCTCACATTGTGTGAAGTCTCTGAAGACAACAGGAGTAGATTCATCTAAACACACGGCACTGGTATTCAAGGGATCAATCTCCACGATCTTCACACTCGTGAATGGGGGACCACGGGAAATGAGATCATGGTAATTAAAGGATTCTGACATGCGAAAAGGGTCGTCCATGATCACGAAAGGGAGAGACAGGGGGACAGGCACCCAGGAGAAAATAGCGATAAGAGAGAAGAAAACAGCGACAGGGGAATGGACGGAAGCCTTTTATCGAGAAAAACTTGCAGAGGGAGCCTCAAAACACAGGGGGATCCATTCAACAAAGGCAGGGAGCCAAAAATCCATCAAAGTGAGGGATTTTGAGAGCAAGGATACCTCATGCAGGTGAGAGATTTTTTGGGGCAGAACAGAGAGGGATCCATCTAAGACAGGCAGGGATCCAAAGATGCATGAGAGTGAGGGATTTTTGAGAGCAAGGATACCTCATGCAGGTGAGGGATTTTTTGGGGCAGAACAGAGAGGGATCCATCCAACACAGGCAGGGATCCAAGGATGCCTGAGAGTGAGGGGCAAGTATTCCTCCGAAGTCTGACATGAAGGAGAAGGATTTTTTTGGGCAGGACAGAGAGGGATCCATCTAAGACAGGCAGGGATCCAAAGATGCATGAGAGTGAGGGATTTTTGAGAGCAAGGATACCTCATGCAGGTGAGGGATTTTTTGGGGCAGAACAGAGAGGGATCCATCCAACACAGGCAGGGATCCAAAGATGCATGAAAGTGAGGGATTTTTGAGAGCTTTATGCGGGTGAGGTATTTTTTGAGGCAAATTTGCTGAGGGAGCCTCGAATCATAGAGGGATCCATCCAACGCAGGCAGGGAGCCAAAGATACTTGAAAGAGAGGGGCAAGTGCGGAATAGAATGTAAACCTAATTCCTCCAAGGGTAGGGTATCACCTGCGGCCGAGGGATTTTTTTAGAGGCAGATTTGCTGGGGGACCCATTCAACAGGTCGGGGGACCAAGGATGCATGAAAGTGAGGGCAAGTGTTCCTCAGAGACTCCAGGCGAGGGGTAGATTTGGAGAGGGAGCCTCAAAACGCAAGATGGGGGACCAAAGCGAAAAGAAAGAGCCAGGAGAAATGACAGAATCATGCCTTTTCCTTCATCCTAATCAAGCTCAGATCTTTTCAACTTTCCCATTGTCAAACAAATCCTTCCATCTCTAAATGTCTGCCAACCATCAGCAAAAAGGGAGAACCTCCAAGCTTCGTACAGTTGATCAGCTCAAGACTAAAATCTTTTGCGACTTTATTGGTGAGGTAAGAGAATGAAATACTTTGTTTCCTTTTCTAGAATTAAACTTAGTTTATTAACAACAAGTTCTGAACAGGTCTGCTATCTGAAAAGGAGCGAGGACGGGCGCTTTACGTCCATAATCATGACTGACTATTCGGAGCACCCACTATTGCCACTGAAAGAAGGCTCTGGAGCTCCCAAGGGACGATACTCCATTTCTGTCACACTTTGGGGCAACTTTTCCAAGGTGGCATCAGAAATGGACATTCGAGTCGGATATTTCCTGTATTTGAAGAATCTTAAAGTAAAGCTCGATCGAAATGGTGTTATCGAATTAAGCATGGATAACCATGGATATAAGCAAGTCGACCCAATTGTAATTCTTGACCCAATGGACAAAGTTTTAAGAAAACTCAAGGAGTAAGTATTTGTGCAAGTAATTTGTTTATGTATCACCTTGCTTCCTTTACTTTGTCTAAAGTATACTGATCGATTAAACTGGAATAGCCGTATGGTTTCCTACATTACTGAGTCGGACGAATGCTTGATAAGTCAGTCAAATCAAACAGCCACGAGGATGCAAGAAACAAAACTAGCAGAAAGTATGCTTTCTTCAAAGTTGACACCAAGCTTAGGCAAACGACATTGCCCAGCTACTACCCTAGCAAATCAGGAAGTTGAAAAAGAGAAGAGTCAAATTCTAGATATCAAAAAAAAAAAAAAAAAAAGTTAGGAGACAAAAAAAAAGACCCTTGTTTAGCGGCAGAGGTGATAGTTCTATCAGATTAAAGACTCAATAAATCTTGGACACCAATGAGACTTTTGAGAATTGAAGTTTAGGAGGAAAAGTCAATGTCGGTTTTCAAAGGAGAAAGACAAAGAAACTGAGGTGCTTTTGAAGAGTTATCAAAGGGGGCAATTAAAGAGGAAGCGACAAAATTAAAAACTGCGACGGAGAAATCACTGCTTTAGTATAGTGTAGAACAAGGGGGCAAGAAAAAAGAAAGTGACAGAGAGAAGAAAAGAGCGACAGAATTAAAGAAACTGCGACGGAGATAGTGAAACAGCGACAGAGAACCGCAGCGTTAGCTGATTAGCACAAGGAGCAAGAGAAAAAAAACAGTAACAGAGAGATAGAAGCAGCAACAGAGAGAAAAAAACAGCGACAGGACAAGTATTAGTCGGGAAATGCTTGGGGGTGTGAATCTTTAATAAAGACTTGATATGAAAATTCTCACGACTACATGTCTTCGATGAGATTAGCCATTTCGTGAAGATGCTCAACTACGCGTTTGCCATATGAGTTAACAACTTCGTGGTAAGAGCACATCTCTATCTTGGCAATTTCTTGCAAACGAGCTCTCTCCTTTTTCCTGAATTCTTTGGCGTATGCAGAGTTTGGGTTACGATAGCAGATCTGCAGTCGTGTCAGGTTTAGGCGATTGGAGATATCAACGAGCGTATGGTGGAGATCCTCAAATTTTGCTTTGTCGTAATTGCCCCCTGCTGTTAACAGATCTACTTTTTGACTTAGCAACTTTTGCTCCAAAGCACAAAGGTTTGTCACATCATTTCCCAAATCCAGTTCGTTCGTCTTGGAGAGGCCGAAGAGATGGAAATCTCTATGATAATCCAGGACTGTGGTGGGGTAATCAGGAGATGGGCAAGATTCTCTATCTCTCTCTGCCTTGGCTGAAGTTGATTGTGAATATCCAGACTGTTTGTCGTTTGGTAAAGAGTGGTTTGTTGTTGGACTTGAAGGCCCCGCAAAATCATTCCTTGGTTCGGGAGAAGGACTGTAAGACACCAAAGAAGACATGTTGTGATTGTTGCTTGCAGAGAAGATGGGGCCTTCAGAGGTGCCTTATAAACAAAGATCCAATCCACTAAGAGAAGACGAAAAAATAGTCAAAGAGCAAGTGATGGAGGGAAGAGATTTGACTGAAGTGAGAGGGAGCAGAGGGAACCATTCAACACAGTCAGGGAGCACGTATGCTTGAAAGTATGCTTGTGCGGCATAGAAAAAGACCTTCGCACCAAGGATGCAAAGAGAGTCTCGAGAGACGGAGGGATCCATTCAACACAGGCAGGGAGCTAAGATACATGAAAGTGAGAGATTTTGAAAGCAAGGATACCTCATGCAGGTGAGGGATTTTGGGGCAGAACAGAGAGGGATCCATCCAACACAGGCAGGGATCCAAAGATGCATGAGAGAGAGTGAGGGGCAAGTATTCCTCCGAAGTCTGACATGAATGAAGGATTTTTTTTGGGCAGGACAGAGAGGGATCCATCCAACGCAGGCAGGGATCCAAGGATGCATGAAAGTGAATTATTTTTGAGAGCAAGGATACCTCATGCAGGTGAGAGATTTTTTTGGGGGCAGAACAGAGAGGGATCCATCCAACACAGGCAGGGATCCAAAGATGCATGAGAGAGAGTGAGGGGCAAGTATTCCTCCGAAGTCTGACATGAAGGAGAAGGATTTTTTTGGGCAGGACAGAGAGGGATCCATCCAACGCAGGCAGGGATCCAAGGATGCATGAAAGTGAATTATTTTTGAGAGCAAGGATACCTCATGCAGGTGAGAGATTTTTTGGGGCAGAACAGAGAGGGATCCATCCAACACAGGCAGGGATCCAAAGATGCATGAGAGAGAGTGAGGGGCAAGTATTCCTCCGAAGTCTGACATGAAGGAGAAGGATTTTTTTGGGCAGGACAGAGAGGGATCCATCCAACACAGGCAGGGATCCAAAGATGCATGAAAGTGAGGGATTTTTGAGAGCAAGGATACCTCATGCAGGTGAGAGATTTTTGGGGCAGAACAGAGAGGGATCCATCCAACACAGGCAGGGATCCAAAGATGCATGAGAGTGAGGGGCAAGCATTCCTCCGAAGTCTGACATGAAGGAGAAGGATTTTTTGGGGCAGGACAGAGAGGGATCCATCCAACGCAGGCAGGGATCCAAGGGTGCATGAAAGTGAGGGATTTTTGAGAGCAAGGATACCTCATGCAGGTGAGAGATTTTTGGGGCAGAACAGAGAGGGATCCATCCAACACAGGCAGGGATCCAAAGATGCATGAAAGTGAGGGATTTTTGAGAGCAAGGATACCTCATGCAGGTGAGAGATTTTTTGGGGCAGAACAGAGAGGGATCCATCCAACACAGGCAGGGATCCAAAGATGCATGAGAGTGAGGGGCAAGTATTCCTGACATGGAGGAGAAGGATTTTTTTGGGGTAGGACTACTGAGGGAGCTTCGAAACACAGAGGGATCCATCCAACACAGGCAGGGAGCTAAGAGTGCATGAAAGGGAGATTTCTGTTCCTAGAAAGCTGAACACAGAGGGCTCCAACTCCAACGGTAAGCTAACTTGGCATAATGTAGGCATCCTAGCTTGATTGACTTTACTTTTGTTCGAGAATAGCACATCAATATAAACTCCCGAATAATCACTAATATTAGTCGAAGTTTAAACGACAATGGCGGGGAATCCGGGCAACTCGAAACTTCTTTGTTGGTCGCCTATCCAGGACCAAACTGATGACAAGACCATCATTCCAAACGCCTCAAACTTGGAAGCAAAATCGCGCATCATTCATCAGGATTTGCGGTGCTTCCAACCAATTCCGAGATTAGTGAGAGACGAAAGACCAGTTTGGTCCCTCTGGGAGAATTCACAGGAAGAATACAAAACAGATGGCCTTCGAAAAGTATGGTTTCCTATCAATCCTGTTACATCTGAAAGGACAATCACGAGAGATTCTTCACCAGAGAAGGAGCAGGTAATCAAAACGATGAAATTGCCAAAAATTGAACGCAAAGGGTTCTAAGTCGATGACTTATAATTCAATCTTACTCACCATAGATCGGCGAAAGCGAGAGACTTTTCAAAAAAAGAAAAAGAGAAATTTCGCAACGAGACATCTCCACCACGTCTCCCCAGAAAGAGATCGTTTAGTTGCTAAGATTCTCGACCAAAAACTTTCAGTCCAATGAAAATGATTTTATTTCAAAGTTTGGTCATGTATGCTCTAGAGGAGAGTTGGCCATCTTTTCTTCCAATAAACTCGTTCTTGCCAAACAGCCAATGTCAATCCGCCTTGCCGGATCCATATCTTGACCACCGTCTTCCAGCATTTTGTTGTTCAAGCGTACAAATTCTTCTCTGACCCTGTTCTGCGCCTTCTTGCAGGTCAAATAATGGCGTTTTACAGACGATCTTAGAGATAACGTTGTGTTACAAGCACACCTGAATTTCATTCCGGACAAGGGGTCTCGGGAAATGGTCAAGATTGAACCAGTAACATGGCATTTGAACTCAACATCTTTTTGCGAATGGTAACGAGTGACATGCTTGGTCTCTTTCCCTCTCAAGGCTTCATTTGATTTGGCTAACAACCCAAGCTTGCAAAAGAAGTAAGAACATGAGCTTTCATCCTTGGAGGATTGCAGTTCCTCGTCAGTCAACTCTTGAATAAGCATTTCGGATTCGGAAAGATTAGAGTCTTCAGGTGATTAATGAGGGAGGAAGGACTGATCAAGGAGACTTTAACCAGTGGCTGAGGGAAGTAGAAAGATGAACATCGACTTTTCATGAGGCTAGATTCCTCGAGCAAAGGTCGTTTTTCCTCCATCTGCTTTCCTATGTTTCATTTTCCGCACTTCCCTTAAAAAAATCCCTCGCAAGATATCATTGGCTCGCCTCCTGGAAAAAGTGGATCCCTCTGTTTTCCAGGAAACACCAAATGATGGCGTGATCAAAAGACATCACTCAAGCATGTTCCCACTTGGTTCTCCGAACGTGTTGGATGGTTCCCTCAATGTATAAGGTTCCCTCGCCATACCTTCAACAAGCAAAAATCCCTCACTTGCATATATTTCGCTTGCATATTTGCTCTTCCGCTGAGGTTGGATGGATCCCTCTATGTTTTGAAACTGCCTCGACAAATCTTCTCCCAAAAAAAAATCCCTCACCTGCATATTTGACTTCAGAGGAACACTTACTTTCATGCATCTTTGGCTCCCTGCCTGTGTTGTATGGATCCCTCTGTGTTTCGAGGCTCCCTGCCTGTGTTGTATGGATCCCTCTGTGTTTCGAGGCTCCCTGAGTAATCCTGCCCCAAAAAAACATCCCCGCATATGTGTTCTCATGCTTCTTTCTTTTCCGCATTACTAAAAAAAACCCTCGCGCGCATGATTTTTGTGTTCTCATGCTTCTTTCTATCCCGCATTACTAAAAAAATCTCTCACTTTCATGCATTCTTGGCTCCCTACCTATGTTGGATGGATCCCTCTGTGTTTTTAGGCTCCCTCAGCAAAACTTTCCCTTGCCCAAATATTTAGACTGAGATAGACTTACCCCCTCACTTTCATGCATCTTTGGCCCTCATAGATCCCTCAGTGTTTCGAGTTTCTATCTGCAAATCTACTCACTAAAAACTCTTTCACATTTCGCACTTCTGTTGCCTGGATTGGTTCCCTCCTCAAACCAGCTTTTATAACATGGTCCATCGATGAGATTTTCCATTCAACAAGTTTGTCTTCAGCATTTCCAAATTAAATATAAAAGACTGACTTCTCTTTCAATTCTTTCTTATTCACGGCATATCACAATCAAGATCTTCTACGTCATCAATCAACTGCCTTTTTCTCCATAATGGCCTCTGATATTTTGACCAAGAAGCAAAAGATCATCAAAGAGAAAGAAAGTCTCTTTTGCTTCCTTTGCCTAAATGAGTTTGCCACGAACTTATCCCTACGAAACCACCAATCCGAATCGCATGACGGTGCACTCAAAAGAATCAATCCTCTCAAGTGTGAATCCTGCGACACAGCCGTCCAGTCTCGAAAAGGCCTCAAATACCATCTCTTGAACTGTCCAAAAGTCAGAGAGGGTGTTTTCCCAAGATTTTGTTCGTGGTGCAGGACATCGGACCCCCCGGTTCTCGTGGAAATGCTAAACCTTGAAAGTTTGGCGGCTCATGGTTACAACTGCAAGTCTTGGCCAATAGCTCCTGCTGAGATCGACAAAGACGATTTGAGGTCATTTGAGGCGGATCTACTCAACATCACGAAGCATCATCACTCCGCAGAATATGCCAGAAAAATGTTTGTTCCTGTTACCTTCAAGTTGATAGGAGGCGAAAAGACTTTTGGTTTTATCTTTGAGACTGGATTACATCCGCTGAAAAAGGCGGGAAACATTGCTTTGATTACGCCCTTGGTGGATCAAGAAGAGACAACAATCAGCGACATGGATTTGAAAATGGCTCTTAGTCTACACAAATATGGAAAGCTGGTCACAATTAAGGAATATAATATTGCCGACGAAGACGACGATTTTTGGCACCTGCCGTTCAAGAACAAAAGTGAGCTGATCGCAAGAAGATTACAAAGTTGCCTCATCCAGTCAGGCGCGGATGTAATTCTCTGTCTGAAGGTCGAGGTGTATGGAAGGTCGCAAGACGAAGATCCTCATGGCGATGCCAACGTTGCAAATCCTACCTCGAGACCTTTCAAGATTGTCAATCAACGGTTCAGTGAAATCTCACAGCTAATGATTGGTTGTGTTAGATGGAACATACTTGTGACACTTGCCGTTGTTCTGACAACAGGGACAGTAATTGTTGGTCCACACAATCCATGCTTCAGACCCCACAAGAATTCACATTTATGGCTCAAGATTAACGCAGACAGAAACATGCACAACAATCTTCGACGACAAACCCGCTCCAACTTTGACAACATCATCACATTTGGACTTCATGCCGCAGTTCACCCTCACTTCAACAGAGCCATTACCAAGCCTGTAACTTTGTCAGATCTTTGGTCTTTCAAAGTCAACAACCATTGGTCAGGAGTCAAACTTGCCGCCTTTATTTTCCACCACCTCTCCAGCGAAAGTCCCCTTCTGAAGTCAATAGTGCAGGAACACCTAAAATCGATTGTTTGGAAAAAAGAAAAAGGAGAAGTACAAGAAGACAGAGACGGCAATCAGAGTATCGGGAGAACTCTGAAGCATCTCATTGAAGCAATGAAGGATAAAGAAACAATACCTGTCTCAAACGCAGTTGACAGAGAGTTGAGAGTTCTTGCTGATCTTGTTCAGAATGAATTAACAAGGATTAACCAAACAATCATCAAAACGAATGTTCAACAAAAAATTGAGTCAATGCTTGAGAACTAGAACTTGTAACCAATCTTTGAGCCAAGAAATTCGAGATGGTTGAAATAAAATCTGACTTACCAGTGAACAACAACAATTGCAGAGTGTTAGCAGAAGGGGATCAAGAGAGGAGGAAAAGAACAACAGGGAAGAAGAAACAGCGACAGAGAGAAAGAAACAGCGATAGAGAAAAAGTGTTAGCAGAGTGTTAGCAGAGTGTTAGCAGAGTGTTAGCAGAAGTGTTTAACAGAGAAGAAAAAGGGGGGGGGGAAAGGGGACAGGGGCGGCAGCGGGGACAAAGGAGGAGAAAGGGAGGAAGGGTTGACAGGGAAAAAAAAGTCGGTTAAGAAAGTTGAAGAGAAAAGCAAGCAGCCGTTATTAAAAATTAGGGGATCAAAAAAACTGAAAAAAAATGAATTGAGGGAAATGGAAAATCATCAAAAATGTCAAGAAGATGTCTGAAGAAAAAAAAGCTAAAAAGCTCAAGGAATTAAATTGGACCAAAAGACCAAACCAGAGGGAGGGGAAAAATCAGGAGGAGGACAGCGCCACGGGGAATGAGGAAAAAAAGCTGACAAGGGAAAGGTTCAAGAGGAATGTTAGCAGAAGTGTTAGCAGAGAGAACAAAGGGGGGACAAACAGCGACAGGGGAGTGGTAAAGGGCGACAGAGGGAGGAGAAAGGCGACAGGAGGGAAGAAACAGCGACAGGGAAAAAGTGTTAGCAGAAATGTTAGCAGATTTGAGCAAGAGAGAGAAAACAGGGACATGGTGAAGAAAGCAGTGACAGGAAAAAAATGTTTAGCACAGTGTTAGCAGTGTTCAATGGCGATAATATTGGACCCAAGGTCGTCAAACCGGTAACTCTAAATGACAGCGATGTTTTGTCATGTCTGATTACACAAAAGATGAATTACCATAGGCTTCAAAATTGTCAAGTGTCGAAGCCAAGAGACCAGCGCCAATTTTCACTGTGGTCGTAGGTATTTCTTCATTACGTTTGTATCATCCAAACAACACGGAAAGCTTACTAAGCGTGAGATTGATGTCAAGTCTAATCTGGGTACACAAACAGAAAGAACTGCCAATAACATCTACATTCTCAATTGACGGGGCATATTCAGAGTCAGCTTGGATAAAACCACTCATGAACCTCCCGTGAAGAGTTAAGAGCTCAAAATTAAACTTCTGAATAATGTTCAGATATCGCATTTGCTTTGCTGCCCAACCTTCAACATCATACAGATCATTTCCGAGATCATGAACTTCCTCACGAAAATAATCTCGCCAATCATTTGTTACAAAGAAGCGATACTCTTCCTCCAACTCTTCTTGAACTTCCTCACTGCCTTCCTTGTTAAAAAAACTCACTTGTTTCTTAAGGCTCTCATCGGTTTTGCTCGAGACTTCGACCGCCATATGGACCTCGTTGGAAACCTCGACTGGCGCATGGGCCTCGTTGCCAAACTTGGAAACCTCGACCAGCATTTGAGCCTTACTGGCGTCCTTTGAACCTTCAAACACAGCCTCACCTTGATCCTCAATTCCAACGGAAAAGAGCGCCTCCACACTCGGCTCGACGACTCTACTGGCTCCATCACTCTCACCACCATTCTTTAGAATGGACTCTTTTTTATCCTGACCTTGTTGTGTTTCAGCAAGAGACGTGCGCTGTGCATGGAAAGCAGACTCCATTTGATCGAGACAGCTTGGTTCCAGCTCTCTCCAAGAAATCGTCAAAATCTTGCTCCACTTTTTATAGAACCTCAACCTGTAGTATGTCGCCTTTTCAAACAAATCCAGCTGATGATCAAAGTCCATCTCGTCGTCCTCCAACATACAAAGATGCCTGCAGTCCCTCAGTTCTTCCACGACATTGAACATCTCCTTGAGTATTTTCTCCATTCCATGGCTGGCCTCTTTGACACGTTTACTCCTGTATTGGCGCCAACAATCCCAATCATTGCTTCGCTTATCCATAACTACGAAAGACAGGCGTCACGAGGTCAGTTTGTATTTTGTAAAGACAAATTCAACAGTATCCATCAAACGTGATTCCTCCTACCGGGCATTTGATGAGAGGCGGAAAAGTACAGTTCTCACACATCCAAGCATCACTTTATATATTTGTTTCTATTTTCCACGTGATTTTTGGTCTCATCACAGGTTAACTCTAAATGAATTGATGACTGTTTATAATCAAACTTTTCAAAGGAAAATGCTCCAAACGAGTCAAATAGAAGGCTCCCATACTTCCAGTTGATACATCAACATACTGAAGAGCTTCCAATTCAAGAATACAGTCAAAAAGAGGCTTATCTAAATATGTGTACTCCAACACTTCATCCCAAAAGCTAACCTTGAGTTCCCTCAACGATTTCTTGCAAACCCATTGTGACCGAAAAAATCTCCATGGATTAATGTAGCAGCTTGTACAAAACACCTGGAGATTACGACATGTTTCCAGAATAACAACAAGATCGTCCATCGAAGATGTCAACGACCCTGGAGTAACAATAATTGAGGTAAACAAGTCAGAGAGCTGTGAGCTGATGATTCTAACTAAAGACCCATACATCTGTGAAGGCGTGAGTCTCAAAAACTGGATCCTCCCGGGTAAATCTGACACTAGTCGAGAAATGTCCATCAGCGCCCCTTCCTCCGATACCATAGTCAAGCTGCGAAGGAAAGTACTGTTTGCCAATCCACTACGTAGTTGGTCTAGATCTTTAAACTTCCGATCGACCGTTAGCCCAAATGACTGCAGCTTTGTTGATTCCAGTAATACTGAATACAACTCCGAGGGATACCCGTAAACATTAAGACTCCTCAAAGAATTTCCTTCTTGACTGGCAGCTTCCTTCCCTTCTTCAATGAGCGGCTCCCCTATTTTGGAATCTTGATATGGCCGCATTCCAAAATTTAGGTGTTCTAGGCTTGGGCAGTGTCCAACAATAAATGCAAGATGTACTCCTTCAAATCGCAACCCGTCACCAAAAAGAGTTAAGGTGACTAAATGCGGTAAGCATATCCGAAATAGATCGTCAAGTCCTTTTGGTCCTGCTAAGTCCTTCAAAAGCAATGATAGCTCCCGGATTTCCAAGTTCGAGTTAATAAATGAAGCCATCTTCTGCTGCTTCTCTTTGGTGAATCGCTCCAACTCTCGGCTACAAAGTGAAACTACCAGAGTTCTCAAATCATTTAAATTATCCGCCGACTCAAGGAACTTGATAGCTTCTGTCTTGAAGTGCCGAATATGCCTTGACTTATGCTTGAGTATGTCCCATCTCATAGGATTATCCAACATGAGTGAGGTGTCGACTTTGTACCAAACGTGCGGTGTAAACAGACGGTTCCATTGCTTGGAGACTCCGGAGCAAGCTGCCTTGTCATTCAAACTGAGATACAGACTGATTTGATAGATTAGCTCGGGGATGGTAACCTTGATGTTCGTCATAGTTAACAGTCTAAGCTCTTTGGCTTTCATCCTCTTATCTTTTTTATAGCAATACTCAAATCCGTCATACTAGTTTTATTAGAATTACCAGTAATAAAGTTTGAATACTAATCACTTCATTTGAACTAGCTAAAGATCTAGATCCAGTTCCACTACTTCTGCCTACCCAACGTGGCGGCTTAATAGTATTAGTTTCCCGTGTTTTGTCACCTTCGTAACTTGGTAATGCTTCTTTCCCGACCATTAAGTTGAGATCTAAACCTTTCAAACTCAATCCGCTTCCATATGAAAAAAATCCGCTAGTATTCAACATTTCCTCTGTCTTATTTGGACCTGATGACATCCCCCTAACTTTATCTCCAACTGCTCTGACATTCATAGTGCTATTGACTTGGGCCACATTAACAACTCTCATGTCTAATTGAGGCAATCTACCATTTTGTTGCCCCCCTCGAATAACAATATTTGCGCAGTGATGATAGAACTGACTGGTCAAATGTGATGTCCAAGAGAATGAGAAAAGACACGATCCTGGATCGATGCAATCCGGAACATTTCTTGGGATCCTGACAGGCCATTCATAGTAAATATCTGGACAAGTTTTAGTATATTGTCCAATAACTTTCCAGCTCAACCCACCATCATAGGACAATGAAAATTCACATGAACCTCCTCCATGCCTCGCTTGATTCAATCCCTTTGGCGGGGGAAAACTCGTCAGATTTTTAACTTCAAAATTCCAAAATTTTACTTTGACTAAATCTCCGGCGACATATGTGTTTACTGGTCCATCTGGATATCCTCCGCATGGAAAGCCTTTTCCTTGGTACCCGATCCATGCATGAACCGTTTTGGATAAAGACCCCGAAAAAGGCCCTCCTTGGGCTCGAGGCTCCAATAGAGCGATATGACTTGATACGACTCCTATCAATTCAACAACAGCAAGTAGTTTAGCGGCAAAAGGTACCATTTTCTACTTTACTCATTTTTTCCCTCCATCTCTTTAATACTGTCCAAATTTTCAGATTCCGCTACATCAAACCTTAACTCCATCTCCAATAACCAGTTTAGCTCCAGCCAGCCTTTGTTATTTCTACCCTTGTTTCTCTAAGACTCCCGTAGGCTCTATACCATCCGCAAAACTCCGTCATTCCGCCGAAGCTCATGTTCTGATGTACTTCCCTATTTCTCTTGGCGTCAATAGCTTCCACTTTTCCTCCAGATCAACTCTTCGCCGTCGGCGAGACTCAACTACTCCACTTCACATACACTGCTGTGCTTCCCAATCTGCATAGCACCTCTGTCTTCTACTCTTCTTCCAACTCAGCTCCTTACCGTCCGCAAAACTCAATCACCCCACCTCAGCTCCTATGTCACTGTACAGTCCTTCTCCTCTTCTTCCAACTCAGCTCCTTCCCGTCCGTCCAACTCACCCACTCCACTTCGCATACGCTGCTGTACTTCCCAATCTGCATAGCACCTCTGTCTTCTACTCTTCTTCCAACTCAGCTCCTTTTATTGTCCGCAAAACTCAATCCCCCACCTCAGCTCCTATGTCACTGTACAGGTCCCTCCTCCTCTCTCTTCTTCCAACTCAGCTCCTTCCCGTCCGTCCAACTCACCCACTCCACTTCGCATACGCTGCTGTACTTCCCAATCTGCATAGCACCTCTGTCTTCTACTCTTCTTCCAACTCAGCTCCTTACCGTACGCAAAACTCAACCGCCCCACCTCAGTTCACATGTCACTGTATAGTCCTTCCCAATTTGCAGTGTCTTCTATTTGCCTTAGTGTTCAATCATCTGGCCTCGTACACTCGCTTATTTCAACTATTCCCCATGCCCAGGCTTCTTCAAAATTCGTATCTTACTCTTTGCCTAGCTCTAGTGCTCTAGTTTCACTTCCACATTCCTTAAAATGCTTTTTTCGGCCAAAGCCTTGTCCATGCCTGAGATTAGACAGCACATATTATATCTCTTGGATTGCGCGAATGACAAGTTTTCCTTAGCGATGTGCTCAAGGGTTTCAAAGGAGTGGAGACTAGACTGCAATTTCTATCTTTGGAATTCAATTACTACAATTCACACGAAAGACTTAGTAACCCATACACCTAGTTTTTACTATTCCCTAAAGATTAACAGTTTGAGAATCCGCCATCTAAACATCAACCAAGAATTGCTGTTGTCTCTTCTTTCAAATGCCATTTCGTTTAATCGCACCAGAACATTAAATCTGAACACCTTTCCAGACACCTCATCAATCAACGCCTTTACTCATCAGACAACTTACCGTCTACTGCAGACACTAACAGAACTAAATAGATTAAAGATTTACAACTCATGTAACCTACAGTCTCTTGCTTATTCCCTGTGCCCAACAAGAGTCGCTCACATCAAGTTATTCCATTCAAGCTTTAGCTTCTGCCAATTTTTATGTTTGTTACAAAACTGCCCTTTACTTATTACACTTGAGATACACCATATCTTGACATCAACCATGTCAGAAAGTGAGATATTACATCTTCAACTTCCTTCCAACAGACATCAAAATGTAGAAAGTATCCGACTTTCTTTCAACACAATTGGGTATTTCTCTCCTCAGTACAGCCATCCAACATATCCAATAATCAATATTCCTATGCATCTTCCTGGTTTCATTCTTACATCTATTGAGATTTGCTCCTCACTTTGCCCTAACGCAGTATTCGATTTAAACCGTCCTCAACGAAGCTGGGATTATTTCGAAACCTCTCCAAATACCTTAGACTACGACCCTTTCTTACAAGATTCGAAAAAAATTTATTATACTCCCCAATCGCCATCATCAACAGTTCTCAGCCTTCCAGAAGCATAACGTCGCGGCCTAACATTCATATGCTCTATTTCTATATTACTCTTTTTATACTGCTCCGCGCTACACTTCCCGTACCACTTAAGTAGCCATATCAAGCAAATAAATCCTATCGTTCCAAGTGTGGCATAAGACACAATAGCCATCTTGCTTGTGTCAACACTCAGCTGACAATCACTAAAAGAGCCGTTATCATACGGGATTGTTTGTGTCGGATCAACTTCGAAGCTCGATGGATCATCTCCTTTCTTCATAACATTAGTTGAGCTTTGACTCTCGGATATGACTTTTACGCTGGTTGGGGTAAAAAAGAGTGTAGCAGACTCCATTGCGAGAACTAGGGAATAAATTATATTTTGCAACGTCTATTACTGTTTTTTTCTGCTTATTTATACTGATTATGCATCATTTCTTGGGGTATTGGTGCTTCTGTCATAGACAAAACCATCATTATGACTAACATGTAAAACTCCCATAGTTATTAGCCTTGTGCCACAACCACCCTTTTTTCTTCAACTGCATGGCCTCCCAGTCACTTGCTTCGAGATGAATATTCCTCCATATCCGACTCGCTTTCACTAAGTAGTAAACAGGGCCGCAACCTCCAGGCATCCCTATTGCCTCTAAACTTCCACTAACGAAACACGTTCTTCCAAACACCATCGAGATACCACATGTGGGATCTTGGCTTCCCCCTTCTGGAAATATACGAGTGACAACAACATCCAAGCCCTCCATTTCTCCTTCTGTTATTGTACCTCTGAACATCATTTTACTACAATGACCTCCCCTATTGCCTCCTTCTATTAATGTGTAGATTGCATCGCTTTTAAGCCGAATATTCACATTCTCCAGGTGTATATTATTTACCGGCAGCCTCCACATCGAAAGAACTAGTTTCGACGGCCTCTCCTTTAAAAAATCGTCCTCGACAAAAGAGTCTTCTTGCATCGGTTGGTATTTCCTTTGAGTCCATCTCTTTGGATCATTTTTCTATGCTATTTATATAACTGAAATATTACTACGCCTAATTTTACCATTCTCGCACACAACAGCCTCTCCCTTCTTACAACAGAAAGGATTTCCATAGCTTTCCATAAACGAGAGCATTTCTATAGCTTTCTCTTTGCCTCCATTTGTTCCACAAGCACCGTTAAGAGTAACCATTGGCCCCCTGCCATCTGTGAACTTCCTCAAACTTTCTGACATCACAAACAACTCCTTTCTCCATATGCCTTCTTCAATAGCATTTAGATCAGTTTCGAGAAACTTCTCCAAAGACTTTTTAAGGCAGGACCAACTTTCTTGAGATGTAATAAGATGCCGTTTCACACTGAAAGGTCGTTTATATCGTTTCAAACATCCTCCGCAAAAGATGGGGACTCCGTCCACAACCGGTGGGTTAAAAATGGGATCTGACCTTGGCTTTCGAATCCCTGAGGAGTGGCCCGATTTGTGATCGTACTGGTGTTTCTTGAGCCGATACTCGGAATTGTAACCACGGCCGCAGTCTTGGCACTTGTATACACCTTGAGTCAATGCTTTTACTAATTCGTCCTCTCTATCCATGTCTTCCTTCAAGGATTCAAGCGCTTGAGCTGATCGGAGTTCTCGCTCTAGTTGATCTACATCAATCTCTTGACTTGGACCAATATACGTGTCGCAAATGTCCTGCAAGACAGATGCCATATAGTCGCCTGGATTCATTGCTTGAAGGTTCGCTTGCTTGGTGGCAGATACCTCATTTGAATAACCAGCGTGCTCCACCTTTTATATCTTCAACACGGTAACATCATCACCTCTCTACTAATTTTTAGCACAGTTCCGCGGTTTCCTTTCCCTATTGTACCTAAATAGCTACAAACAAGGGTCATCACAACACTGGAAAATCCTGTTTCCTGTTTCCTTATTGATCCTCTTTTTCTTTTTCACCCCAGTAACAAAACCTTAAAAAGGCAACCATCTAGACCCAAAAAAAACTTTCTACCAGTTTCCAGCACTTTTTACTATCAATTCAGTACATTCGAGTCATTGTTCTAGATTTCTCCGCTCTAATTTTATATAAACCCAGCTTAACCCAGCTTACTAGTACCAAAGCCAATTTTTTACTAAAGCACAAGAAGTCCCAATGGCCTCCTTTCCAAAGAGGCGACACTCGTTCGCTGGTACTTCTGCACGCCCTTTCACACAATTTAACCCATACGATCACGAAGACTTAGATGATCTCCTCTTCAAGACACAGCTCCGCATCATAATGACTCAAAAACGCTTAAGAGATCTCTACAGTGTACACGACCACCTCTGCTCAACAATATCTTTCATTAAGGACATTCATGTGCACCTCGAAGGCAATGAACAACTACATCTTTCCAGACTAAAAACTGTGATTAATACTCCTCCTCAATGAATGTGAGATCCTCTCTCAATAAACTACTACTTATTTGGTCACATGCACGTTTGCCATCCAAGATCCTTCGACTAAATTCAATATCCAATCCGCGCATCTCGCATTCAGATCGGACTGCCTCAATCTGGAATCCAAGTATATACACCATGTCTAAAATCTTGGTATCATCAGATATCTCCCAAACTCCAAGGATTGTATCTTGGCAAACAGCTCCCAGAGTCCCTTTCCAAATACAATTTTCTATCAAATAAACCATTTGTTCAGCTTATGTCTAAATGGATTCAAGGCATCTTCCACTGAAAAGCACTCACTTACCACATTGTGGGAGCTTTTCATCATTTTTAGTCACATTATACTCGGTTTCTTCCGACTCCAGGTCACCTTCTTCAACTTCAACAATGGTTGAAATCTCGGGAACTACACCCCTTTTTCTTTTCAGTGAAGGACAGGCTAGAGTATTTCAATATTGGAAAAAAGTAAACATTCACACATTTCTTTCAATTCTTACAAACAAAAAACCTATTACTAACCTTTACTTTCTCGCATTTCTGTTGAAGGGTTTTAGATTTGCTTCTCGATTGATAGGCTTTATATAGAGATGGTTTAACTAATAAAGTTCTGAGAAGTCATAAACGCCACGTTGTTCTACAATGTTCTGAATACCCTCCTCGTCCTCTGAGTCATCGACCTCTTCTTCTATCATTTCGAGCATCTCATCCTGGACATCTCTATTATTCTCTGACTCTTTGCTCAGCCTAACTTTGACTGCATGCGCCACTGAGCAAATTTTCTCAAAATCACAGTCCACAACATAGAGATCTTTTCTCGACCGAACCCTACTGAGAGCAACATATGACTGTCCAGTCGAGAATACACTTCCTAACGAGACTGCAACCTTTGCTAGTGTAAGGGATTGGGATTTGTGAATAGTGAGTGCCCAAGCCAGGATTAGAGGATACTGCAGTCGTTCATGGTTGCTCCGCCCGGCGATTCTGTACTCCTTTCCTATGCTGTAAGTCTTCCCTTCTTCCGTCAAAATCTCGACAATATCAGTGTCAAAAATTCTTGTAACTTTCCCGACCGTCCCATTGACCAATCCACCTGCTACATCAATATTTGACGTGCACATTACCACTGCTCCAATCTTAAGCTTCAACTCAGAGAGTAATCCCGTCTCCTCTGAAATACTAGCTAGCAAATCCTGATTTTGGATAACCCCTCCGTCATCTTGAGCAATACTAGTGTAGACCCCGCCCGGAATACGGCTAAGCTGCTTTTCATTCCACGATTCGGCTTGCCTTTTATGCGTCATCAGTCTAATTGCCGAATCCGGTATTCCTCCATTCCCTCTCGATCCATTTTTCATGATTTCTGCAAAGACAATAAGCGCTTTCACGTCTTCCTTCAGTGTTCCGTCTCTGACACTGTCTAGAAAATACTTGAAATCTGGATCTCCTTCTTGTCTACAAGGCATGACAAGGTCTATTCTTTCGAGGGAAGGGTACACATTTGATTTCCAAATCCAGTCAACGCTTTTCTTCCACTTATTGACTGGGCCAAGCTGTCCAAAGTCCCCGAAAAAAATTACATCTGTCCCTCCAAACTCCTGGTCACTTTCGTACATGGCTTTTCTCAGCGTACTATCCATACTACTAAGCAAAACCCCGGAAATCATAGATGCCTCATCTATCAAAAATAAAGGCTTCAAGCCTTTCAATTTGAGTTCTACAAGTTGCTCTCGAACGATGAAGCTATTGCCAGTAAAGTAGCTCCCCTTGGACATTCTAGCAATACGAAACCATCTGTGAATAGTTTGCCCTTGGACATTCACTGATGCCACTCCTGATGGGGCTAACGAGATACAATGAAAACCATTGTCTCCAGCGAACTTTCGAACTCTCCTAAGTAGAGTAGATTTTCCTGTGCCTGCCGCTCCCGAAACAAAGACTCGACATCCACCTCCTCCATAATTCAACCTTTGAACAATACCTTCGTACGCTCTACTCTGATCCTCAGTAAGTTCAATACCGTCGTCTCCATCCTCTATAATTTCTTCCTCAATATTAAATGGGTCTCGGTCCCTTGCATTCAGGTTGACTACGCCATGTTCAACTACAGCCATGAGCCCGGGTGCAAGCTCGAAGATTTTTTCCCAACCGAGTTTATCCAAGGCCATTTCCTGATATGAAGAGTATGTACCTTCTCCAATCCATTGGTTGATGTCTTGTCGTGTAGGCCAATAAAGCATCAAAAGTTGCATAAAGGCATCTTCTGACTTCGTGACATTAAGAGGTCTTGTTCGAATAATGATTATCTCAGTTCTTCGGCTGACTGATCTCCCAGAACAGTCTCGGAAACTTCTTTCAAAGGTCTTGACGGCCGCATGATAGTACTCTTCGTAATATTGCTTATAGGTCATATTTTCGAAATCAATACCTTAAGAAATATCCTTGGTTAACAACAACACAGATTCAATGCTGTTCAAGTACGAACAAATTATCCCTTTCACTAACCTTTATCGTTCAGAGGTCGCTTAAGATACTTCTCCCATTTAGTGTCAAGAAAAACGTCGTCACTTTCATTTCCTTGCCTGCTTAATTGTGCTACTCTTTTCAAAACCGTCCAATTGCTTCCATCTGGGCCATGAGTTGGCAGGTAAATGACGTTGTGTGACATTCCCGACATATCCATCGAACAAATGTCCATTATAGCCTCCACGACGGATACGCTTCGATAGTGAAAGTTCTGAACATACGCCTCAGATACAACATGTTCATCACTCATTGTTCCTTTTCTGTCTTGAGCTAACCGCGCTTGATTGATTGACGCTTGCTTCGTGATATACTTGCACATGTAGCGTTTTGCTTCAGCCCCGACGTTATACTGAAGATCCATATTGACCCTTCCAAACCTAAGCAACTCCATGTTGTACCCATTAATCCTTGAATCCACCTCACTTCTGTGATATATAAAACGCCTCTTCTTGTCATCAAACATTGTTCTTCCAAAGAACGGGGCATGAGGATATCCAAATCTACATCCACCATCTTGATACTCAGCTCTGCAGTATGCGCCACACTTGTGAACCTGATGTTTCTTGATCAGCCGTGTATCGTCGAGAGTGTCTCCATTTGCTGCACAAACAATGACATCGTTACCAATTAGCTCTTCAATAGAATGACGTGTCCAAAGACAGTAATGCGTATGTGGCGTTCCTCGATCTTGAACTTCCAGGACCCAGCAATATGCCTTCAAACCTCCAACTCGCAGCGATGCCCATTTCCCTGTTAAAAAGGTGAAAAATCGGTGCCAACTCCGCTTCCAGTGAAGAACGAATAGAACAGGATCCTTGTGAGTAAACGTCCCAGCTCCATGAAAATGTTCGGCAACATTCACTTGACCTGGCGTCTGGTCATCGCAGGAGAAAGTTCCAAACAACTGTGGGGTACCAAATCTCTCAAACATCGCCGAGAATTTTAGATACAGCTCTTGCTTATAGCGGACTCCAGTCCGGACTGTTGACGGAATAGATAAGGTGATAGACTGGTTGTACCTCTTTCCTACAATAGTTGTCATCTGGTTAGCCGAGCACACTCATTACCAAATTCTACGCAATTTCTCACTTCAACTTACCATTGCTATTATTCCTTGCTGATCTTTCCAGAACATCTGCAACCTTAGTCTTCCTTCCTCTGATCTGTCTAGGTGCACGTCGATTATGGAAACCAAACACTGCTTTTTTCTGTATCCAATCAAAGAGCATCATGATATACTTGATAGATGTTCCAAATCTACGGTCGACTGACATGAGGCGAAATTTGGCATATGCCTTCAAGGTAGTCCTCGAATAAGATTCTAAATACAGAGATCAGCTCAAGGACCAAATAACTGACAAACAGTAGCGATTGCAGAAGTAAAGTTCTCTCACCTGCTTCCCCTTCCGGTTCAAACTGCTCATTTAGTCTTCTCCTCGCTCCTGTTCCTCCTAAAAAGGCGAAAAGGATCTTTAGTAATTTCTTTGGCATTTCAAGTTAGTGATCTCTTTGCCATTCAACTGCCCAGTCCTACCTTCGTGTTCCAATTTAAAAAAACCCTCCCCGTTCACATAAAGGTGTGGGTACAACAAACCAAGTAGCTTCGGATTGGAATATTTGACTAGGTTTTGTTGACTGTCAACTCCAAAGACAAGGTTTTCAAGCTTGTTCTCTTCATCTGCGCCTGCTGGAGTACCATCTTCAACTGGAACCATTAAAGAGTCCTTTAACATTGATCTGTTTTCATCGACTCTTGTTTTCTCTCTGTCCACTCTCAAGACTTCTGGAACTGAGGCTTCCAAGTTCAAGCCAGTATCCTCCTCGATAAACAGTGTGTTGTTCGCATCAAGCCACTGCTTAGCCTTCATTACATCTTCCATCTCTTCGCGACTGACAACAAGAGACGTTGCATCGTTAGTCCTCCCCAATCCCCTAGTACCCGCATATCGTCCAATGTAGTTTCTACTTTCAAATAGGCCAATCCTCCCTTGCGCAAAATGAAAACCTGCTCTTGTACTTCGACCAACACCTGTCTTATTATTTGTCAACTCACAAAATACCATTACCGGGCTCAGCATTTGCTCAGCAACATGTGGTAAATTTCTCAACTCCTCCGGTATGTCTCCAGGATACATCCAATTGCTATTAACAAACTGGATCTGATTGGCAATGGCATAGTACTTCAGTTTTCTTTCTTACTTTAATAATCCCATCCTTGAACAAAGGATACTTACAAATTTCTTTACGGTATCTACCCCGTTATATCCTGTAGACTTGTGAACGGCACAAACAATGACCTGTCCTGTGTCTTCATTTCTTTGAACCTGGTAGTTTCGTCCTTCTCGATCCTTGTAGTACTCAACCGGCCATGACATTCCATTTTCTTGCAAAAAGCGATTTATCTCAATTTCATTCTGAAGAGACATATTGCACTTCTCATCAGAATACAAAATGCGACAGCAAACGTTACAATAAAAGCTAGGCACAGATGCCTCATTCTCTGCTTGATTTTCAAAACGCTTTCCATAAAAGCCTCCACGGGATCCTCGACTTCCTCTTCCGCGATTTCCTCTAATCATTGCATGGCTTTTCGGCATTTCAATATTTCAGTCAAATTGATATTTATGACTCATTCTTTCAGACACAACCTCACTTACACTATGGACTAACTTCTTTCCTCTAAATGACAATACTTCCCTCCCTTCCCCCTTCTATTTTATATATTCTCAATCCCTATGAGTCATAAACTTAATCTACGACCATTCCGGATTCCTTAGTGGTGCTTCCTGCATCATCTTCGTCATCACTAAACCTTTTGTGAGTTCCACCCCATTTATCCTGCCCAGCCTTCCCTTTGGTATCGATAGGCACCGCTGGAACTTCATTGAAAATGCTTGTGTCTCTGCCTTCTGGTCCGCCCATTTCGCGACCCTTCCGCTTTCTATTCAAAACAAGAGCCGATTGCTCTTCTTCAATGCCTTCACTTTCAACGTCGCTTTCGCTGGATACTAAATCTCTTGGAGACGTTGGTATCTCCCTTTCCTCAGGAAGGGACTCTTTACGTTGTTTCTTACTCGGTCTGGACTTCTTAACTTCCTTTTCATCTTCATCATCCTTGACTTCAGTGATACCAGAAACCAAGTTTGAGAAATTCTTTTTCTGCGCCTCAGACAGCGGTAACTTCTTGACTGCAATCGTTGAGGTAAGCAAATCTCCAACTCGGGACAATACCATACTCTCAGTTGCTGTTTTCTTGTCCCATTGTGGCTTGATGTCCAAATCACAGTCTTCAGGAAACTCTAACTCCTCCTTCTCTTTCAACCTAAAATTCTCGATGGTTACTGTGTTCGAAACCTGACAAGTTTTCCCATTATCTCTTGAATATGGTCTGCTGACCAAAGTACTTGATGGAATAGTGATGATATATTTCGTCTTGGCTTCATCGGCGTCCGCTCGGAAGTGTCGCCCAACCCGATTCAGCGGCTTCGGAACTTTCTTATTGCATAATCGCAGGTCGTACGTTAAGGTTGCCCTCAACCCAGTTATTCCGGGCCTTTTCCTACACTCCAGTCAATAGGGTCCACATTAGCTACTTCTCTCGTTTAACACGGCTATTCTATTATACTCAGTTATACTATCCTTACCTCGACCTGAAATTAATTGGGATTTGGACAATTAGATTGTCTTTGTCGTCTAAAACAGGGGGTCCTGCGATGGGGAAATCCCCTCCATCAATATCAACTACGAGGTCTTGAGTACTCATTTTGCACTGGTTGTTCGACTTCTCCCACTTCAAGAAACTGGGATTATTTATAGAGAGCCATTCTGAAAATGAACAAGAGTTACTAATCTACTCCTTAGCCATTGAGTCAGTTTGACATATTCAACTCCTCTCAAACTTAACCAGGGCAAACTATAACTAAAGAGACACTATCCTTTTGCTCTAAGCTGACGTTTTGGCTCCAAACCATAATACTTGATTCACGCAAACGTATTAGTACACGTCGACTATTTGGATCTAAGCAGATGATTTGGTTCAAAGCAGACGATTGGGATCCAACCAGACGATTTAGGTCAAAGAAAACGTTACACTTTAGGTCTTAGCAGACGCTTTCGGTTCATGCAGACACTTTAAGTCTTTGCAGACGCTTTAGGTTCCTGCAGACACTTTGGGTCGTACCAGACGTTTAAGGTTCATGTTGACAATCTGTGTCTTCGCAGACGCTTTAGATTCATGCTGACAATCTGTGTCTTTGCAGACGCTTTAGGTTCATGCAGACACTTTGGGTCTTAGCGGACGTTTAACGTTCATTCTGACAGTCTGGGTCTATGCAGACGTTTTTGATTCCAACCTCTGCTCATACCAAACCTTAAATCAAGTCTCCTTTACTCTCTGAGGTATAAATTCACAATTGGGCAATCCCCTTCATCTTACATTAACAGCCATGGCCTTAGTTGATTATGGGGTCAAATTAGCCCCCAAAACTTACACAGTTGTAGTAGCTCCAACAATCTCTTCAGAAGAAGAAACAAAAGTCAGTCTCGTATGCAAGCTGAATAATACGTATTACACAGTAGTCTGGTGCCGCCTATCAGGCTTATTTCCAAAGAGTTTAAACACAGCTACCGAAGGTGACCGACTCAACATTGAAGGCTATCTTTCAGCAAGAATAAAGACACGATACAATTCCGCTACAATAATGCCTCATATTGATGCGACCTCTGTCCTTCCCGCAATAAGGTTAATGAGCCCAAATGACGGCTGTACTCTGAGTATCTCCAAACGGCCAATCAATGAGAACCATTACCATTACACTCTTCTTAACTATGTCAACGCTCAGCACAATCTTTCTAAAGCATTTGGAAACCTTGACCCAATATCACGATCAAAATACCGGTCACTATTTTCAACACTCAACTTGCCCTTCCTGCCAAAGGGTGATACTGACTCAAAAGACAATACCGCCCAAAATCCCCCAAAACAAGCAAAAAGTGTCGTAATTCTTGCTCAACAATGGGAACAAAAATCCAATTCATGAAATAAATGACCTTAAATACAGCCATACCCTCTCATGCTCTTCTTAACCCTTTCTCTATTCAGTTACAAAATGACTAATAATTCCCCGACTACTTTCAACGAGCTGAAAGACAACTCAATTCACCTTCTAGCCATTCACGAACAATCCTCAAACAATATTTCAAAGAAAAAAGAGACACAATTGCCTTCTTTTCTTTGCGACGTTTGCAGTACGCCCTTCAAAAGAAAAAGAGACCTGATTCGTCATTCCAAAATGCACTCCCAAACCGTGGAGCTTCATATCTGTCCAGTGTGTACCTACCCTTTCAAGAGATCCGACGCGCTCATACGCCATCTGAGACGCACCAAGAAGTGCTTAAAGTCTTCTAAAAAACCTGTTTCTTTATAAAAACTTTAGAAATAAAATATCTTGTCCTTTGTACTCTGATCAATCAATTCGTCCATTTTTTCTTCAACCTCCACATTTTTGGCTTTCAATTGATAGTAGGCTGGAAGGGGACAACCATCTACACATATCTCTTCCAGTCTACCCCTTACAATACATCGAACACCTTGTCTAAACTTCTGGATGTCTCGCTCGTTAAATTTTAGAGCAAAGACTTCATACTCAACAATGACAACAAATCCGTTAAGATACCCCCCTTTGGCCCGGCCCCTAACTTGCATCATTACTGTTTTCCTCTTTGCATCATGAACAACACTAGCATTCGATTCCAATGCTACAGATAATATGCATCTGTCTTTGAAGTTAGTACCTGCCCCAATATATTTTTCTTCAATAAACACAATGTCACCTACTCTTGTCCACAACTTGGATAGTAAGGCTCTTCATTTTTATGGATCAGACTTGCTTTTAAATGATAATACAACGCCCCCAAAAACCCTTTCTTGCAGACTCCATGAATAAATCCAGTTACAAAACAATGTCCTTGGATCTGTAGCTGCCCAATTAATTGTGGATCCAGCCGACTTTTCCTTGTCTCAACGCATACTACTACTTCTAATCCATTATACTTTTCTGAACTTCTTTCGTCAATTACACCACGAAACTGCATTCGTATTATATCATTGGTTCCCTTTTCGCCACGTATTTTTTCTTCGCCAAACAATATAATACTGCTAGCAACTCTCATCTTAACTCCGTAGACATAGAAAACCATTGGCGATCCATTCCAATACTTAAAGCACACTATCTCTGGCTCCTCTTGATTTGAGTTCCTATTGATGCCACGCAATGAACCTCCTTTAATAAACTAAATCGTCATTTGATTCGTTCGAATGAAAATACAGCTCGCCTCAATAAGAAATCCAAACACTCCTGCAATTTTTTCAATATGCACTGTTTTCATTATCCCCTGAACTCGAATTTCCGTTCCTGCTGGTAATTTTAGATTTTTCAGATCCACCTCATTGTCTATGTTTTCAATATTCCGGACAAATGTCACCTCCAGTCCATGGTAAAGCCCTCCTCTGACATATCCAGAAGCTTCGATAGCAATAGGCGTTGGTTCCGCATCGCTAGACATGGAAATGACTCCAAACCGCTTCAAGAGTACTACGACATCTACAGCATATTGCTGGTCTTCAGTGGAAGTATACATAAGTTGGATTTCCCATGCTGGTGGAAGCCGATACCCCGCTGGCCATGACAAAACTCTTCTCCGATTATCCACTTGAATTGTTCTAGTTATAGGGAACTCTTTAGAGCCGTCATCATGTTCAACTCTTAAAGAACTCAACCTTTTAGATATCGAGTCCACTTCCATCCTAATAGGTGTTGACCTTTTCTTTTAGATTTCTTTCTTTCTAACATTAGATCCAATAAAAACTACAAAACAAGAGCTTACTTTTCAATTTTTTTTCTGCTGAAGTCGCTTTGAGCATACCGATTTGACGTTTCTCTCACTTTTTATTTAGTTTTTTCACCAGGAGCTGATATTCCTTATCGACTCATAATCTATACAATTTTACTGCGCCCCGAACTTGTCTTTAAATAGAGCTAATTGGACTCTGACTCCAAGTGAGCCATTCTCAGCATGACTTTCACTTTCACAATATTCGATATCCCGGGAGCAATACCGCTTATTGCTAGCCAACTCTCTATTCCAGATTTGGCAACATGTGTCCGCATTAACAAACAATGGCATTTCGATTTCATGCCTTGGCTTTGGGCTTCAATTGACATCAGCACTTATTCGGATTATGACTATGATGACATATCAAATCCATCTCTTGCATCCATTTCAGCAAACGCGTCAATAATTCGCTTCATTCGGTTAGACTCAATGGATATCTCTGAAAAACTATCAAAAGTCTGCTCCAAACTCTCTTCACTCGATGCAACAATAATCACTGTGACGCCCTGGATTGGACAAGCTGCGATAGCTTTACCTCCTCACGACCACACGAATCAATTATCCTCCTTAATCCAAGCTAACCCTGAACTTCAATCAATTCACCTAAGAGCATCCCTTACTACAAAACATATCCCTTTGCTCATTCATTCCTTGAGTTCTCTCAGCCATTTAACAAATCTTACCTTTAATGTTCAACCGATAAGGGGGCCCTTCGTTGGTCGTTACTTAAAACTGATTTTCAATAACTGCCCTTTCATAGTTCATCTCACTTTCGCTTGCCCTGTCTTCCCCTCCCACTTTGTTCCACTTATTCATAAAGCAAGCCAATCGACAAAAAACTTAGCAAAGTTCTCAAGCTTGAGAACGTTGAATGCTCTGGGCTGTACAAACGAATTGCTTGAAATCCTATCAATCTCTTTGAAGATTGAATCTCTTGGCCTGTGCTCAGACTTACAAGATCAAGACCTTGTAAACCGCTTAGCAATCTGTCTAAAAAAAACCGATAATATTACCTCCCTGACTTTGCGTCCATGTGATTCCGACCACTCGCTAGATAACTCATTACTCCTAATTTCTTCCGTCAATATCCTACATCACCTTTCCATCCCACAAATTCCAGATATCAACGACGTTGTTGGCCTACTCTGTAACAAACAGAGATACAACTTAAGATCTTTGGATATTGGCCCAGGATCACTCTCAACCTGTATAGATAGTCTAGTTTCCATTTTGGAAAATTGCTGCTTATTAGAAGTCTTCAACGTCGCCTGCTACATTAATCCCACAAGATTTGTTAATTCTAAATGGGCCTGTCTGCACTCCCTCCTTACATTCCAAATCCGCTTGTCCCCCGATTCCGATAATATATTTTTGGATGACGACCTTTTTTCACTGCTTTGGTCAGCACCCCGCCTTCGACGAGTGGACGTCAACACGGGATTTCTCGTTCCATTCTCATTACCCAAGCTATCTTTTAAAAAAAAAAGGCTAGACTCATTAGTCATAAACGATACAATCTATATCTGAACTTGCCAAGCCCATATACACTTCATTTAAATAGCTAATCCATAACTCTGGGATTCAGCTATCTCTTCAAAAGCAATGCTTCACATACTATTAGTCCTTTATATTACAACGACAGCAAGACAAATAAATGCCCACTCCTATGTTGATTGCATAGATTGGCGCTTTAACGATTCCTCAAATCCATCTTGGTCCAACAAAAACGGATTCTGTATGGGTTATGCTAGGCGGTTTCCTCTTGATGACACAGCCTTTGGGCAGCTAGATTCCGACTCTCCAAACAGACACTATCAACAATCCCACTCCAACCCCAATCCGGCTAATTCATTGCCTTGCTCAGATGGAAAACAAGGAGAGGAACCAGGCGCTGACGAGTCTTTCCCGATCTCATTAAATGCTGCTTACAGAGGGCAGGACAAAAAAGGTCGTCCTTTCGGACAACTAACGACTATTACAGCGGGATCTCAACTATGTATACGATGGCCTGCGAAAAATCACGCTGTTCCCTCAGAAAAGAATAATCCTATCACCATCTCATTCTCTTCTAACAACCCTACACAAGATCCTTCCCAGTCGTCCTTCTTATCCAACACTCTCACTACCCTAAACTACAAAAATTGCTCGGATAAGCACTTAGACACTGATATTTGGCCTTGTGGCGATTGTTTGACGATCCCTAACACTTTCCTTCCTGGCAGAAGAGTTTTGCAATGGCGATGGCTACTTAACGAAAACGAATGGTACACGTCCTGCGCCGATATAGTCGTGGTTGAGAAGCCAACAACAACCACAAGAAATAACCCAAATCAAAGGCGACCACCCATTCGCAAACAATCCTCATCAAATCTCACTTTTCCATCTTTGCTTTATCTATTCTATGTGTCGCTACTACTGCTATCTTTCACCCTTCTTTGAATAATAAACTTCTTTTGCAAAGACCTTCTGCTATCTACTTCGCTACCAAAAGTCATTACAGCTACATCAATGAGAACTGCCTTGCACAGATTTTGCGCCCCTAGTAGTTCTGTTGATAGATGTCCGTCTACTCTCAATCGAGCACCGATCTCCATTTCATAAAACATTTTCTTGCGTTCTTCCGCTGAGCTGAAAGGCAGCTTCAATCCAACAAAACATCCCAGACCCTCAAGCTGATAGCAGTTATCCAGATATCTCGCAGTAGTCTCATCGTAACCTTCAAATTCCTTTAGATACTCTTGGTATTCACTCTTCAGTTCCTCCGAATTTTTCCTTATTTTCTGAAAAATACATTTTTCGTTCATCGGCTTACTGCTTTCATCTTCATTGAACAGTGCCTTCCGGGCCACTGAAACTTTTGGCGGCGGCTTTCCTACAGGAATCCCTTCCAATGCTTTAGGATAAACAACCTCACCAATAACAACTAGATCATCCTTTAAAGTTCCTCGATTATGGAAAATTTTCCCATACTTGACTTGGATAAGTAGGTCAAGCCTCGGCCTAGACTTAACACCTTCTTTCAAGATCTCCATCACTACGTCAACATCCTTCGTCTTGGTAGCCTTTGGTTCACCTGAATTCTTGTTCATTCTTCAAACGGCTCTTGTTCTCTATAACTGACATTTCTAGCTCCAAAGCAATAGGCTTTTATTAATCTATTTAACATGGTCGGCTAACTGCGCATTCCTTATGGCACCATTCTGACTCATTAACTGCAACACCACTAACTCTCTACAGCTTTCTGAATAACCCAAAGCAAGTTTGCAAAAATAGCTTTAGATTGCCTTCGCCACTTTTTGGACTGATATTGTACCGCGTCATCTTGAGTACTAATCCGATAAAGCGGATTTGGTCTACCGGGATCCCTCCATACTGTTAAAAAAGCCCAAGTACTTCCGTTCGTAAGGATACCAAAAACAGGCCTTGTCTCCTTGGCTTCTTCCTTGCGTGTCCTAGCTCGTTTACGGTTTTCATTAAATCCACTAGAAGAGTATCTGGTCTGGTCCTGACAAAGCCTTTCCAAGTGATCTTGCCCGCCAATTAACCCATTGTCTTCACTTGACCTCAAAACGCTCACGACAACTCCGACCCTAACCTCCTGATCTCCAAAGCCTTCCTTAATAACAATATTGAAGTCAGAAGACAATCCGTTGATGGATCTCCCCCCAACGATAGAGACCTCCTTCTGATAGTATCGAGCAGCCTGAACTAGGTAGCTCTCAACAAGCAACTTGAAAAAAGTAAAGTCTCGCGTTCCAGAGTACGTATTCAACCGAGTCTCAATTTCTTCATGAAGGCGTCGAAGAGTCTCCTTGTACTTTCTTGTTCGAAAAACAATGGACCCAATTGGCTCAAATTTGCCTACATACTCTACTTGATTAGAGCTAATCAGATGGTTACCTAGTATGAAAGTAAGTCTCTGATCTTGTAAAAACATGAATACTACACACAGCTCCTTGCAGCTACTTACTATATCTTGTAACTTCAACGACCACCTTGACGTCATCCGCACTCGACTCATCGACAAATATGGACTTGACTTGACAGGTGGCATCCAACTTGCTCTTATTGACAATATTTTCAATAAAAACTCTTCCTGGAGTATCGGATTTTAAGGAGACTTTCCAAAGAGTAATATCCGCTACAGCCTCTCCTTGTAACCTCTGCATCCGAATCACTTCCCGAAGGAAGTAAATGCTGTAATTCCAAGGAACATATACCTCAAAAAGGTTCTTGCAGTAGTCACCATTGAAAATAAAAAAAACTGACTTGAAGATTATTGGTTCAACTGGCTGAATTCTCTCCATGTCACAAAAAGAAAAGAGTGTGCTGTGGAGACAGAGGTATTTGACGCAAAGCTACAAGCACGCAAAGGATGAAACACGAGAAAGTGAAAAAGATTAAAGTAACTGTGATTACAACTAGGAAAGTATAGAAGTATTGCGCGGCGAGGTTTCCAGAAACTAGAATCATTTTTACTACTTTTTTTTATTACTCATATCCCTTATATACGTCACAGCCCAAGTACAACTCATGAACAAAGCAAAGCTAGAAGTGCTTGATCCCAGAGGGATGTGGCTCATTGCCCTCTGCAAACCATGATTGCCTCATCTGTATCTGCAAAAACCCTTTACTGACATCTTAATCACTTTGCGTCTGCATAGCACCTTCACAACATCGGCGTCTCCAAAACCCACCTTGTTGCATCTGTAAACTCACCAATACATCGTGCTCAGAAATGCTCGATCCCATAAGGATGTGGCTCATTGCCGTCTGCAAACAACGATTGCCTCATCTGCATCTGCAAAACCCTTTACCGACATCTTACTCATTTTGCGTCTGCATAGCACCTTCACAACATCGGCGTCTGCAAAACCCACTTTTTTGGATCTGTGAACTCACCAATACATTGTGCTCATATTCGGGCTCATTGTTGTCTGGTTATTTTGCGTCTGCAAACCCCTGTACTACATGGGCTCACAAGATTCGACACATTTACATCTGCTGAACCCCAATTTTAAAAACTACTACATTGGGCTGCATCAGATTCGATCTTAAGTCACACAAAGATACTTTATTGCTAACTTTTCCTTTAACTCCTCATTACTTAGTTTCATTCGAACGAATAGAACGTCCCTACTCCTGTCTACGTTTGAGACTTGAACTAGATCTAGCTTACCATTTACTGAAAACTCACATCTGTCGTCTCTGCGGTCGTAAGAATAATCCATGAGTTGGTCTTCAGAGAGGATTGTCATGATCAGTCTCTGGCCTTTCAGTCCTCCGACTGCCACCTCCCCTGAAAAAACGATATATCCCTGTGACCCGTCACAGGTTCCCATCTCTCTTTGAATATTTCTAACGGAGTGGATCGAAATACCTACTGCAGTGCTTGGCTTTTCAATATAGCGATATGTGTCCCCATGTCTAACATCGACAAGGATCGGATGATGTAACTCCAACTCAAAATCGCTTTCAAAAGTTTTAACAAGTGGTATTCCGCCTACTACCCTAATTTTATCGCCATATTTTAACGCTTCTGCTTCCTCAAGTACTTCGGTATCCCTTTTATCCCATTTAATGGCTATTTTTCTACTAAGAAATTTTGAGGGTCTCAAGATTTCTCCATGGACAAACAACTTGTCAAAGGATTTCTTCTCTGTCGAGGATACATTCAACACCATCAAGGAGCTCCAAGTCCTAATGAATGCATAGTGCATTACAAATTATTACTTCAACTCGAACATTACAAACTGCTTCATCCGAAAACCACCTCTTACCAATGAAAGAACTTTCCTGCGTTGTTCTGGCTGATGGCATTTTTTGTTCGTGATTGTGTTGGGTTCATGGTCTGTACTTAATTTGAAAACCAACACAACCCGCTCCCGCTCTCTTCTTATACATTTCATGTGTTCTTATTGTGCTCTGACTCACAATTACCACATTTTATCTCATTCCTCGGCTCCTCTATAAAGCCATGTTCTAACTACCTGATCATCGCATTATCACTAATCAAATACTACAAAATGACTGATCCTGATATTTTCCACTTTCATTCAAAGACACCCTTTAGTTCCCAAAGCAATGGTTACTTTTCTGACTCACAAGATTCATCTTTGCCACTGACACCTGATTCATCAACGCGCTACAACAATCCTAGCAATGCAGACAACCAGAGAAATTTACACAAAACTAGACTCTTCTTCACCCTTCTTGGACGACTTGAAACCTCGTACATATTCAGCGATCAATTACAGACTTTTTGGTTACAGGCCTTACAAAAAAGTGATCATGGGACGGGCAAGCATTTACTAGAAATGCTAAGACATGTCAATGACTCTCATAGCGACGTTGCTTTTTGATCCTTCGATGTCGGCTCTTCCTATCATACTGAAGCAGAATTCAGTAAGCGTTGGATTGTTCACCCACTAATAGGGAACGTGAGCTGGGTTTAGACCGTCGTGAGACAGGTTAGTTTTACCCTACTGATGAAGTGTTGTTGCAATAGTAATTGAAGTTAGTACGAGAGGAACACTTCATTCGGATAATGGTATTTGGGTCTGCCTGAGCAGGCAATGACCCGAAGCTATCATCCGTTGGATTATGGCTGAACGCCTCTAAGTCAGAATCCGTGCTAGAACGCGACGATTACCGCCTTTTCCGATATCTAGTTGAATACGAATAGGTCTTCGGGCCCTGAGTCATACTACGTGGGGAGGTCTTGCATGGCGGAAAGGCTGTGTGAGGCACCTGCTAATGTTAATTTCAAATATTGGAAGAGATAAATCCATTGCAGACGACTTTAATTGAACAGGGTATTGTAAGCAGTCGAGTAGCCTTGTTGCTACGAGCTGCTGAGATTAAGCCCATTGTTCTACAGATTTGTATGTTTCGACATACCATTCTTCTTCTTCTTTTATCCTTTCTGATGATTAGCTTGCTGCGTGAAGATCAGAGAGAGAGATCATTGTCTTTGTAAAGAAAAAAAGTTGCAGAGTAATGTAGGGAGAAAGGGAGGGGGGTGGAGTGGAGGAGTGGAGTGGAGGAGTGGAGTGGAGGAGTGGAGTGGAGGAGTGGAAGGCATCAGATGGATGAGAGAGGAGGGCACCAGATGTGGAAGAGGGGAAGAGAAGAGGAGGGTATCAGAAGAGGAAGGGGGTAGGAGGCTGCTAACTGGGTCAAGTAGGAAAACCCTATCATCAATCTTCCTTGACCAAGACCGAGCGAAGACTCAGACTGGAGAGAGAGAGGGTGTGGGTTCTGGATACGAGGCAAGCCTTTTTCCAGAGTTTGGCTACAAGTAAAGACAAAACATCTATATTTCTGAATTACGGCCATACACAGGAGAAAGCTCCGCATCCCGTTCGATCTGCGCAGATAAACTCCTGATGGCAGGGTCAGTACTATGGTGGGGGACCACATGGGAATACCCTGTGCTGTAATTTTTTTTTTTTTTTTTTTTTTTTTTTTTTTTTTTTTTGGGTGAGGGGAGTGTGTATGTGTGTGGTGGAGGTTGGGATCATCCTTTTTGGCTCAAAGAGAAAAAGACATGGATCAGCAAGGCCTGAGAGTTTTTTTTTTTTTTTTTTTTTGACTTGGTTTATCATGGTCACCTCTGATGTGGTCGATTCCGAAGGCAGGCGTACAGACAAGGCTTGAATCGCTGCCGCTAAGGCTTATTTCGCCGGCTAAGGCTTACTTGATCGGCTAAGGCTTACTTGACCAGCTAAGGCTTATTTCGCTGGCTAAGGCTTATTTGACCTGCTAAGGCTTATTTGACCTGCTAAGGCTTATTTGACCTGCTAAGGCTTATTTCGCTGGCTAAGGCTCGTTTTGCAGGCGAAATAAGCCCACTTACCCTAACATTTGGCACCACCTCATCATCACCTACCTTGCCATCATCACCCATCAGCTCACCCCGTTCACACCTCGCCATTACCCATCAACTCCACCTCACCATTACCCAGCAGCTCCATCTCACCACCACCCAGTAGCTCCATCTCGTCATTACCCATCTCGTCATCACCCATTCAGCTAGAGCTCCACCTCGTCATCATCACCCATCCAGAATTTCGTTTTGAACGCTACTTGAACGCAAAAATTTCTGCCCATTGAATAAATATTGAATTGAATAGCCAACTTTGCGTTCAACGAGCAAGCCTACACCTACCTCGCCATCACCCATCTCGCCATCAGTCATCAGCTCCACCTCACCATTACCCAGCAGCAGCTCCATCTCACCACCACCTAGTAGCTCCATCTTGTCATTACCCATCTCGTCATCACCCATTCGGCTAGAGCTCCACCTCATCACCACCCATCCAGAATTTCGTTTTGAACGCTACTTGAACGCAAAAATTTCTGCCCATTGAATAAAATATTGAACAGGATGGCCAGCTTTTCGTTCAATAAGAAAGCCTACCAGTGACCCACCTCGCCATCACCCATCTCACCATCACCCATCAACTCCACCCCGCCATCACCCACCTTGCCATCAGCTCCACCTCGCCATCGCCCCCCCATTCTCTCACCATCATCCCCATCAACTCCACCCCGCCATCACCCACCTTGCCATCAGCTCCCGCCCTCCCGCCATCACCCCATCAACTCCCCCTCCTCGCCATCACCCCCCAGCAACTCCACTCCACCTTGCCAGCACCCAGCACTCCCCTTGCCTTGCCATTACCCATCAACCTCCACCTTGCCATTACCCAGCAGCTCCATCTTACCATCAGCCATCAGCTCCACCTCGCCATCAGCCATCAACTCCACCTTGCCATCGCCCATCGCACCATCTGATCATTACCCATCTACCATGACTCCAGAAGGTGTGATGGGTGATGGCGAGGTGGAGTTGATGGGTGATGGTGAGGTGGATGATGAGGTGGAGCTGCTGGGTGATGACGAGCTGGGCGATGACGGGTGATGGCGAGATGGAGGTTGATGGGTAATGGCAAGGTGGAGCTGCTGGGTGATGGCAAGGTAGGTGATGGCGGGGTGGGTGATGACGAGATGGAGTTGATGGGTGATTCAGAGGTGGAGCTGCTGGGTGATGGCAAGGTAGGGTAATGGCGAGGTGGGAGTTGCCGGGCGATGGCGAAGGCAGGCATTGGCGCATGGCGAGGTGGAGCCGCCGGGCCGGGCGATGGAAAAGGCAGGCATGGCGAGGCGGAGCCGCCGCCGGGCGATGGGGCAGGCATGGCGAGGTGGAGCCGCCGCCGGGCGATGGCAAAGGCAGGCAAATGGCGAGGCGGAGCCGCCGCCGGGCGCGATAAAAGGCAGGCACGGCGAGGTGGAGTTGATGGGTGATGGCCAGATGGCGAGATGGGCGATGACCAGATGGTGAGATGAGGTGATGACCAGATGGGCGATGACCAGATGGTGAGATGAGGTGATGACCAGATGGGCGATTAACCAGATGGGAGAGATGAGCGCGATTTAACCAGATGGGCGATTAAACCAGATGGTGAGATGGCGATGCGATTTAACCAGATGGGGCGAAACAGATGGCAGATGATGCGATTTAACCAGATGGGGCGATTAACCAGATGGTGAGATGATGCGATGGCAAAGATGGGCGATTAACCAGATGGGATGGCGAGATGAGGCGATGGGCCAGATGGGAGAGATGGGCGATTAACCAGATGGTGAGATGGGTGATGACCAGATGGTGAGATGAGGTGATGGCCAGATGGTGAGAGGAGGTGATGGCAAGATGAGTGATGGCCAGATGGTGAGATGGGTGATGATCAGATGGCGAGATGGGGGGGAAGGTCATGGTAGAGGTGGGCAAAGGTGAGATTTGGCCCTGGCCAACATTTTTGTCCAAGTCGTGTCACACGGCATAGATTAGGGTTAGAAATGCGTGGGAAACTAAGTTACTGATCCTGATCAAACTGATTGTACGATTTGATCAGTAATATCAGTAGCCTATAAAATAGAAAAAAGCTTATTTAAAATTTTTGACTTCATATCTCATTTTTATACTGATTTTTAGACTCGTGGCCTTGTGAGAAAAAACGGAACTTCAGAATTGGGAAACCAAAGCTGATATCTTCTAGTGTTTTCTCCAGCCGTGATAGAGCGGTACCATGGGGTATGCACTGCGACTTTGAAGCAGCGGCTCCTATGGGAAGCATTTCAAGCACGGATCAAATTCTGGCTTTTGGGACGTATCTTGCTGGCAGCAGGCGAAATGAGGTCTACTCATCTCGAATGTTAAAGGCAATCGTTCCAAGTCTTCTCTTTCATAGTCGGCTCTGGATTTTTCTCCTTGGCTGACGTGAGAGCAAACTTGTGTGTATGATAG
>WAEK01000040.1:0-57498 GCA_011634665.1 Mortierella sp. BCC40632
TTATGTTTGATAACTTTTATTTATTAAATATTTAAATAAGATTTTAAAAAATCATTTTAAAAAGAAGAACTCGAACAAATATCTGAGTTTAATTCTTAGAAAAATGATTCTGGATAAATAGAATATGTAATAATTAAATCCCCGGCCGGCCCGGGGTAATAATTTATATGTTTTAAAGAGTGGAAGCCTAATTTATAAAAGCATAGATTCGTGAAAAATAATAAAAGCTTCCACTTTCTTAATTAAATCAACAGATTCTTTATGAATATACCTTGATGTTGATTAATTTTATAAACAGTATGATAGGTACATTTTAATATTAAATTTATTTTTTAATACAGATATTAACACCAACTTCTTGTAAAAAAAAATAAAATTTTAATGGCACCATCCTTGAACTAAATAGCAGATAATGTTAATAAATCCATTATGATTTATGCAACCATAATAAAAAAAAACTTCTTGAAAGTATTAAAATAATGTAAGGGCATCAAACCCATTATTATTTAACTAATCTTTGAGGGATTATTAGTATGATCTTTTTAACAAGAATTCTAAATAAAAATAAATATTCTTTGCTAATTTGTTTGAATTTAAATCTAACCACTGCCAAATAAAATCTTATAAATAATAATTTAAGAAAGAAGAAATGAGGATAGAATAAATTTTTAAAAATTTTATTAGTATTAATATTTCTAGAAATTGTTGATTGATTACAATTAAAATGTTTAGCAGCCTCTGAATAGGAAGAAAACTTCAATAAGACATTAGAAAGATTATCTTTTTGAATACACAAATACTTTTTAGCTTTTTAATTTCACTCATTATTTTGAATGTCTCTAGAGAATGAGTTTTACCATACATTGGGCTATTTTCTCCTAATCTTGTAATCAATTTTTTTTTTCTCCCTTTTAAAGTTAAACTTATATTTTTTTATGCTCTTCTGTGAAAAATTTTTTTTTTTTATTAATTTTTACTAAGAACTAATCGTGTTTTTTCTGTATGTGGTTACCATATCTAGGGATGATTTTTTTTCCGATTCTTCCAAACATATGATGATTTTCACCACTTATTTTTTTTTTTTCTAATGTTTCCCTCTTTATGTTTGTATCCTAAATTATTTCCGGCATAATTTAATAAATTGAATTTGGGTTTTATTAAATTAATATAATATTGTTCTTTAGAAAGTATTAATTTTTTTTTTATTTCATCTTTGATAGATTAGAAATATCAATATATTCAAGAATTGATAAACCAAATGCTGAATGACCATGTACCCAATTGCTCTATATATAAAAGTTTTCTTTTATTTAGACTATATGCTGAATAATAATTTATATAATCGTCTACTTTTATGGCCTACCAACATATTTTTTACCTGATTCGTGAGTCCATAGATATATTCCAGTCTTATTTTTTTTTATTTTCCCTAAAAAATTGAAGCTTTTATCTGTCTCAGCATTAGAATAAATAACAATTGCAGAGATCAAAAATTATTTCTGCTTGTTCAGATCTTTCAAAATTAAATAAGATAATTGAATTTTTCATGTTTATTTTATAAAATTACTATTTGTTCCCAATGTGATTATTAATCACTTATCTTCGTCTAAAAAATCGATAATATACTTATTTATTTGACACACTTTATGGTTAGAATTTATTTATATTATATACAAATTATTTATTGTAAGACTCGAACTTTTTACTAAAAAAGTAGTTATTTGCATATAATTCATAAATATAAATTTTAATATATTTATCAAATTTTATATTTTTTTGTCAAATTTTAGCGCAGAAAATTAAAATTTTAAATAAACATTAGTATCTTATTAAGTCAAGTCTCTTTTAATAAAAGACCGCCATTAATTTAAGGAATGATTTTTTATATAACTTTTAGTAAATAAATTTTATTATTTATAATTATTTACCAAATCTCAATGATCTTTTAACCAGGGATTTTACTGTACTGTTATTGGCTTTTTAGTAATATATAAAGTATATTGAGATCTATCTTTTATACTGAATATTTTTTTGAAGCTTTTAATCATTTATTAATAAATCAAATCCTTAGAACTGAATGAATTTGTAAAAAATTTTTAATCCACTACCTGTAAAAACTTCCATCATCGCAACGTATGTAGGAATTGCCAAGGTAAAATTTTACAATTCATTCTTATTATTTTCGCAATCTGAAGAACCCATGTTTGAACTAATTAAAAAATTTTCGGAACGAGATAAATAACATTTATCCTGAAATAATGAATTATTTTTATATATCTCATAATTGTAGAATGAGTAGAATTAAAATATTCAGCAGCTTTTCTAGCTGAACTAAACTGTTGCTTTACCAATGAACCTTGACTATCATAAACATAAATAGTAGTTCCATTTTTGCAACACTTAGTTTTGTTAGAGTCTCTGCGGAATGTCTTTTACCAAAGAAAGGATTAGTCTCACCAGACAAAGCCTCACTAATTTTTAGTTTGTGCTCTTCTGATTTAGCTACCCCCCTTTTTGGCTTTTCTCATTTTTATTAAAGATTCAGCCGAATGAGTTTTTACCATACATTGGATGATTTTCAGCCAATCTATTAAACATTGGATTATTCTCACCTTTTATTAATCTCACTCAGTAAAACTTTTGTTTCAGTACTATGAATTCTATTCTTCATAGCGGCAATAGTTTCCTCAGTGTGTTTATAACCCAACGAAGAACCCGTTTTTAAGAATATTATAAGTATTAGGTTTATCTACTGAAAAAATTTGATCCAAATAAATTTGCTCACGTTCTAAAAATCAACTTTCGTGCTTTTTTAGATAAACTCGAGATATCAATATATTCAAGTATAGCTAAGGAAAATGCAGAATAAGAGTGACTAAGTAGTGAATTATAGATATATACGGTTTTAAATCCCTCTAAATGACTTTCATTTAAGTAGTTCTTAAATCGTTTTGATAAATCTACTGCAGAACCAATATAAATTTTTTTTGACTTAATGTGGGTCCAGAGGTAAATACCTGCTTTACTTTTATTGTCAGAAATTATTTTTGTCTTATTAGCCTTCACATCAGAATAAACAATAATAGGAACAAAAGAGATTAAAACAGCATCTTCTACCCCATAGAAAAGACTCGCCAGAAAAGTAAGGATTACTATAATATAAAATACAATAGTAATCATGCCTGAAAATAATACTAAATTTAGATATAACATACCTATATCTTTAGCATTTGTTGAAAAAAGCCATCGTTTCATAATTTTTTTTATATATTTGACAATCCTTTTATTTATTAAATGTTTAAATTAGAATATTAGAATCATTTTTAAGAAATCTTATTCTCAGTATCAGAAAACCCCGGGCGGGCCGAGGGTTTATAAAAAAAAAAGACTTGAACAATCCGGATTAAATGATTTAATTAAAATGATAAAAATATAATAGATTATGTAATTAATTATAATTATTATTCTCAGAAAATGACGATTTGACGTAAGATAAATGCTATTTATATTATAAAACAATTTTATATTATTTTTAAAGTACTAAGGGTGATGTTGTTGACAAATATATCTATATAAATTTATCTCTAGGACATTATCCAATAAGCTAAACTTACTGGCGTTAAGAGATCAGCAATATTATCTGGAATTTTTTTATTTTGTTTTCAAAAAAAGAATCATATAATTTGTTGAAACATGGAAGAGCTAAAGTAGAGAAACTAAGATTATGTCTAGTTCTACCTGTTTTTGTATCTAAAATGTTAGTTACAGTAGGTGGACTAGCCACAAATCTTTGAAATAATTCATACAAATGTAATAAAATAAGATGCATTAGTTGATCCCTTGTTCAAATATAACTCTTACGTTAGAATTTTCGGAGAATCTTCTCATGTGGGAGGGGCCCAACGGGGTGTTTATTTTATTAAAAAAACCAAAAAAGATATTATTAAACAAAAAGTTTATACATCAATGATTCATGAAAAATGGTGTAACAAGAGATCTAAATTTATCCATCGAATCTGACTTAATATAGATTCTATAATTATTTCCACTTTTGTGAATAGGACAATTTAAATCAAAATTATTTTCAATACTTTTAATCAATAAATTTACTTTCACTTAAAGTATAGAGTTCGTACAAAGTATAAATCCAGATGATTTTATACTACCATCGTCCATTGCCCAATATGCTAAAACCTACAGGAGTCAATAATTCACCAATGTTCAAAGGAATTTTCTTAACTTTATCTACACATAAAATAAATCACAATAATAATTGAAACAAGGTAAAATATCTAGTAATAAAAAATATACTCTTAGTGTATATTTTACCCGTCCGAAAATCAGGTTTTCGGGCATTATATTTAGCCCCTGAAGAACAATAATCTTTAAACAAATCATATAAATGTAGAATATATGCTTCATGTATTAGCCCTTTTTGTTCAAAAATATAAATAAGTATTATGAATAGTAGATTTTTTTTTAACAGAAACATCGCCCAGAATAATACCTATAAGTACTTCATGTAAATGAGGTGAAACAGAAAAAGAATTTTTTCTTCATTAGTTAATTTTTTAGTACTATATAATCTATTAACAAAACTTGCACGTATATAATTATTAAACTTGAACATTAGATTTGAACTTTCTAGATCATGTCAATTAAGACATGATTTGTATTAAACTATTTTTTAATCAATTCCTGTTAATTTTTTAATAATCGGTCTTAGCCTGTTTATTTTTCATAAATATTTTTTATACCCCCTCCCGAGTATATTATTACTAATACTTGACGTAAGTAGTCATCAAGTTCATAATTTTCTTTTTTTCAGCTTTTACCTCCCCTGGGGGTAAAGCCCCCGAAGGCTTTTTTACTCAATCTTTTACCGAATTACTTATGCTAGTATGGAAAAGTTTTAGCGGTTGACAAGGCCTTCAGCAACGGGGTGGGTGTTAAAGATTTAGATAATTTTCTATATCATTAACGTGTTTCTAATATTAATATTTCTCAAAACCCGAGAAGGATTACAGTAGATAAAATAAACCCCTAATTTCAACTGAGCACCATAATATAATATAATATAATATAATTATTATTGTTATACTTTTGAAAACAGTGTTATTCAAAGTAGGGAAATTTATCAGATATGGATAAGAGCCACTGTTTCTAAATAATTTCCCCATTTTTAAGTTAATATTGTAGTTCTGCTTTTACATTAAAATGTAGAGCCGCTTTTCTAGCTGAACAAAAAGTATTAACAAGTGAACCATTGAGAATAAACAAAAAATTGATGTACCCATCCCAAAACTAATCTTTTGCTTTTAGATTCAGCGGAATGAGTTTTACCAAAAATGATTTTAGAACCGCTCATATTTGCTTTCTGTTCATCAGATTTTGGTTTTTTCAATTTTTGTATAGTTTTTTCCGTATGTTTATAACCTAATAAAGAACCGGCTGCGCGCTGTTTTTAGTAGATTATATTTAGGTGAAAAGAAATTAAAATAATATTGCTCTCGTCAAGAATCAGTTTACGTTCTTTTTCTTTCTATAAATTCGTAATATCAATATATTCAAGAATTGAAAGACTAAATGTTGAGTATTTATAATCTTTTAATGCGTTACAAATATACTTTTTATTTCAACCCAAATATTTTATAGAAAAATAAAGTGACATTCGTCTTGATATATCAACAGCAGAGCCTATATACATATTTTACCAGATTCATGAGTCCACTGGTATATTCCCTGCTTTTACCTCCCCTGGGGGGTAAAGCCCCCCAGGGGAGCTTTTTACCTCTGTTATCTGATAAAATTTTTGATTTGTCAGTCTCAGCATTTGAATAAACAATTACTGGAAGAACAGATAAAAGACAATCGTAATCTAAAAAGATAAAAAAAATATATTCTAGAAGAAGGTGGATAAAATAATACCCCTAAAAAATAGAGTAGAATATTAATTAATAATTTTGTAAAAAATTTTTTTTTTCGCAATAATAATAACATACTTTGATGATAAATTGATAGTTGATAGAACCTTCCGTTATATTGAATAAATAAAAATGTCAAATAATTATAAATAAATAAAAATGTCAAATAATTATAAATAAATAATATAAGAAAAGCACATCTGTGAATTAAGATTGTTGATAAATAAAGAGAAGCTTGTGGTATCGTCATTACTAAAATTAAATTTTCTAATAGTAACATATTTATATTAAAAATATTTTTATTTTTTTTTTTTTTTTTTATATTAATCTATTTCTAAAATACACCTACTTCCGAAAAAGCTGAATTTTTTTAACAACTTTGAAAGTCGTATGCCGTCAAGAAAATACGGTTGAGTTATGAACAGTAACTAATAATTTTTTTCAAAATTAAACTGGACTATATCATCATCCTATCTATTCCATATAGGATATCAAGCGTGTAGTCTCTGAGGTTCCTGTTAGTATATAAAATATACATTTAAACCGGTTACCCGTTGATTATTCATTATATTATCCTTAAAATTTTACCGAATGTTTAAGATATAGGTACTTTTATATTTACCAAATATTTAACATTTTGGTATTTAAGGCTTTTTAGAAAATTCCAGCATATAGCTTGATGCTAATTATATTATTACCAATATAAAGGCCCCACACTTGAGCTATAAAATGCATTACTACTAAAGCTGCTAATATGAATGGTAATAAATAATGTAAACTAAAAGAATCTGTTTAAAGTAGGATTACCTACGCTGAAAACCTCCCCATAGAAATCCCCTACGAAATCATTACCAATCCACGGTATTGTTTGACATTAAGTTTGTAATTACAGTTGCCTCAATCTTTTTAATAATTTTTTAACCAAAACAAATTTATTCCTGTACTATGCTAACCTAGTGTATAACGCTAAGTAGGTAAAAATACCGTTAGATAGCCTTGTGATAATATTAATTAAAATATTATAAAGATTCCGACTGTACATTAAGCACCATTTCAGGCACCTACCAATGAGCCAGTCTGTAGCGATGTATGAACAACCGACGGTCTTAAACTTTGTTTTTTTAACCGTTTTCATTGATATTGCTTTTTTATCATATCAAACATAATTTTTTTCTATTCATATATTGCAAAATTACTAATGATAAAACTATGACTTAATTTTTAAATATAACCATTTAATTTATAGTACATCGATGGATGAAGATGAGGTTTTATAATTTCTGCTAAATCTTTCATTGACGATTTAGAGATATATAGATTATATTGATTTAAAGCCCCAGCTTTTATAATAGATACTTTTAAGTTATATTTATCTCTTAATATTTTAGCTAAAATATTAACTTCATCATAAGTAAAACTATTTGTAGCTATTTTTAAGCCTGAGGATACTTTTCCTCCATCATCTTGGATCCAGACTGCTAAAGCTAAAGGTGATAAGTATTCATCTAAATTATTAGGTATTACTTTTAATACCATCTTTATAGAAAGATTCATGGATCCAATTAAAACTTGAAAAAGTGTAAGTTTTAAATCTAGAAATATATCTTAATTTACCTTGTTTACCTATTCTTGAAGTTATTTTAGGTATTGTACTATTACAATATCCTAATTCACTTAAATAATTATGAAACCATAATAAATAAGAATTGTGTAAATGCTTTTTGTTGAAAGCAAAAAATCTAGTACCGTTCCCATGTTTTTCAGCATGGGCATCTCCTAATAAAGATCCAATCAAAATAGAAAGGACCTTATAGTCATGAGGACCTATTCTATTCGCTGATTTTTTTTTGGAGCTATAAAAGGTAAAATTGAACTATAAATTAAATTGTTTGGATTTGTATTTAAAAAACTTAAGTCATCTTGGGCACAAAAATTTACCCCAGAAGCTCATTTTTGCCCGTATGGAAGTACATACCAATTTCCTAAATTAAACATAAATATAGTTTTATATATTTATTTTCTAGTTCAATTTTTACCTGTACCTTATCAACTTATTAATCCCCAAGTTTTAACTCTTTTCTAATAAGTATCATTTTAAGGCCTTGTGAAAAAATATATATAGTCTTTTTAAAAAGCAATTAGACTTTTATAATTTTTGGAAATTCCGACTGTACATTAAGCATCATTTTTAGATTAAAATTAATTAACTAAATCAGACACCCATTAGTGACCCAGTCTGTAGCGATTATTCACATAACCGACGGTCTTAAAAAAAAAGAAGATTAATTTTTTAACCGTTTTCACTATCGTCGCCAGAGAGATCGATGATGATTCTCCAATATTAAATAAAAGATATAAGCGAAAACAAAAGTTGGGTGTTAAAATATGACGTATCATATTGATAGTCCCCCTTCTATCCCTTCAGGTTCTGAGTTAACTTTTGGTTAATTAATTAAAGATGTAGATAAGATCCATTTGTTTTTAAATAATTTACCATTTTTTTGCATATCTTAAAATTGTATCCTTAGAAACATTAAATTCCTCAGCAGCTTTTCTAGCGGAAGAAAAAACTATTAACTTAATGTTATCTTATCAGGAGAATATATATATATAGTAGTACCAAAATATTTCACTTTATTTTTGTTTTTTTAGTCTCAGGTAAAAATAATTTTACCCCTTATTAATATTACTCAGTAAAGTTTTTTTTAGTTTCAGCTGAATGACTTTTACCTTTATTAGGATGATTCTTACCTTTAAGGGCTTCACTAATTAAAGCTTTTTAGTCTTATCAGAATGTTTTTTTTACCCAAATTAGCAACTCTCATTTTCTCCTTAGTTTCAGTGGAATGGGTTTTACCAAAGAAAGGATGATTTTCTCCCTGACATAATTTCACTTTTTTTTTTTATAGTTTCTGCCCTTTCGGGGGGCGGAAAACCCCGGAGGGAGTTTCTGTAGAAACTGTTTTACCTAAATGAGTTTGACTAATTTTTATTAATGATTCTTCAGTATGTTTATAACCCAACGAAGAACCTGCTTTTTATTAAGTATATTATATTCAGGTCGTAATGAATCTAAGTGTTGTTCCTGTTCTAGAATTAAGTTTTTTTTTGCCTCATCCTTTGATAAATTCGAAATATCGAAATATTCAAGGATAAATAAGGAAAACGCTCCAAATCCATGCTCTAAAAAGGGCATTACATATATACATAGTTTTATTACGCTTTTAAATAGTCTATATTATAATACTTTTAATAAACGATTTTTAAATCGATTGAAGAACCCACATATTTTTTTTTCAGATTTCAAATGTTCCCACAGGTAAATTCCTGTTTTACCTCTGTTATCTGATAAAATTTTGGATTTGTCAGTATCTACATTATTATATGTAATTACTGGTGTGAAAAATATTTTTTTGTTAATGTCCATTTTTTTAGTTTAGATAATCCTTTATTTATTAAATATTTAAATTTATATTTTAAGGGGTCATTTTTAAGAAAAACTATAAAGGTAGAATTGAGCCGCCTAGGTATAGTTACTTTGCTAAAAAGAATCCTAAAAATATTGAGTATGTAATTAATTATTATTATGTTTAAAAAAATAAAAAAAATGGTATAATCTTTTTGATTATCTTATAATATTTTTACTCAGTACCTGTGGTTCAGGTAACCTTTTCAAAAAATAATCTAGTCGTCTAGTTAAGTCTAGTCTAGTGAAGGATAAAACTACAAAAGCAAAATTATAAGTATTTACTGTATAATACATACAAATATTTATTATTAAATTATAAAATTGACTATTAAATAAATTCCCGGCCCGCGCCACTGCTGCGGGTCTGCCGGGCGTTATAGTACTACCAAAATTAATCTCCTGAAATAAAATAAAGAACAATATATCTTGTATTTAAAATATTGTTAAGTTAATCTCTCCAATATCCCTGTCAGGACATTCTATTCTACTGTAGAATTTTTTTGTGAAAATTACATAATACTCCGAATAGGACTATAATTAAATATAAATAAATTCAAATTGTTAATATTAACATTGATTTATTACTATTACCTTATTTAAGATAATATTAAAGGTATTATTATTTAGAAGGGTTATTAAATTTAACATACCACTGTTTCTTAAATAATTTGTTATTCTCTATAGCCTTATTAATAGTTCTAGTATCGCATTTAAAATATTTAGCCATTTCGTATAATCCTGGGAATGAGGTATAGATTGATGAATCTAAATTATAAAGAGTAACTGATTTTGATAATGTTACACTAATTTTTTTTTTAGTTTCATTACTCATATTTAAAGCTCTTTCTCTCATTAAATATTTAGTATGATCTGAAAGAGGTTTATTTTTATTGATAAAAGCAACTTTATTTCTTCGTTCATCAGAATAATTTTCTTTCATTTTTTGTTTTGTTTCTTCAGTATGTTTATAACCAAAAGAATTACCAAAGCGAGAGGCTACCCCTATTAGCCTAGTATCAACTATGCCTTTCATAGCAGAACCTTCTAATATAATTGAATATAATATTTTTATATAGATTAGATTGAAGATAGGGGGGGTGTCCACCTTAAGTAAAAGAAGACACGAAATTAAGATAATCCTAATTTATAGCGCATGGAACATGGCATATGTAAAGCTACAATAGAAACTAATTTAGGCATTGATCTTGCTCTAATTCGTATTCTTGGTTTAACTTTTTTATGCATAGGAAGAGTACACTCTATATCATACTTAATAATTAATACATTAATCAATTTAACTACATCTGGTATAGAAAAAGAGTCCGTACATAAAATTACAGATTTTTGATGAAGAGTCCCTGCTATCAAATGAGCTAAAACTTCAGGAGTTATTAAATTATAAATTATTTCAAAGTCAGGAATAATCTTTTAATTCCATTCACATAAAAATATATTATATAATTCAGTAAAACAAGGTAAAGCTCTAGTTTGCATTTGTAAACCATAAGATCTTACCCCGTCTTTAACAGAAGAAGTTAAATTAGGTAAAACTTTTATTATAATGAGATAATAAATTAGAAGTATACCAAAAATACTCAAAAAATTAGCAGGAAAAGTTTGTTTAAACCCTAATCTTGCATTTTTATTTCCTGCGCTAGAAAAAGATACCCAACCATCCGATAGAATTAGTCCTATTACAACACCTCTTATATGCGGGGGTAAAAAAATTTGATCACTTACAAATCTCGTGAATCTTGGATATCCAACATTAGATGAAAGATTAGATCCATAAGGAACAAGACTACAAGATTCCAATCTAGTTGCATAAATCTTGTTAGTTGAAAACATTCGAGATGATTGAAAAGACTCGAACTTTGTAATAATAAAATTTGTTAACATGCTAAATAATAAAAAGTTTTACAAAAAAATGAGATTTAATCATTTATTTATTTCGGATATAGCCTGCTTCTATTTATTCCGGACATAGCCACTTTAATAATAAAAATAGATAATATTATCTCTCGTAGGAGTATAATAATTTTATCTATAAAATGTTTCAGGGTTACAAGATTCTAATAAAAATATTATATGATGGAGAATAAGTTTTAATCCACTTAGTCTCAAGATCCATAATGGGAGGCAGGGGGAGTTTAATGCTTTAAGCAAAAAATAATATATGTTTATACTCCCTATCTATAAAATTTTTGCTTTTGTAAAATGTCTAAGAAGAGACAGAACTATCTCTTTTAGATGTAGATAAGATCCATTTGTTTCTAAATAATTTTTCACTTGAGGCATATCTAAGAATTGTTTTATAAGAACAATTAAGAGATTCAGCCGCTTTTCTAGCAGAATAAAAACTATCAATTAATGTTAACCCATCACTTGAATATACAAAAAAATAGGATATCCTAAAAGCAACCCCTATTTTTTATTTTTATTCTAGCCTCAGCTGAATGAGTCTTACCAAAATTTGGATTCTTTTTTCACCTTTTATTTGCAATTTTCATCGCATCTTTTGTGTTCCTTAGATTTTTGCTACTCCTTTCATTTTTTACTAATTGCTTTTTAGTTTCTAATAAATGAGTATAACCTAGCGTACTACCTGCTGTTAAACTAATATTAAACTGAGGCAAAAGAGTATCAAGATAATATTGTTCCCGCTCCAGAATTAATTTTCGTGCTTCTTCTTTTGATAAATTCAATATATTTATTGTCTCAAGAATAGTAATAGAAAATTGCCCATAGCCATAAATAGAAAGTGCATTACAAATGAACATAGTTTTGTTTCGTTGTAAATGAGATTTAGAATAATATTGAGAAAATCGTTTTGATAAATTAAAAGATGAGCCAATATAAATTCTACCCGTTGATTCATGGGTCCATTTATAAATTCCTGCGAGAGAATTATTATCATTTAAAATTTTAGTTTTATCAGTGTCTGCATTAGGATAAAATTTGACTGGAAGACATACAGCATATCTAAAGTCTACCATAGAAATATAATTATTAATATTATAATCACTACAGGTCGAAATAGATAATAAAGAATCATAGAACCAAAATAAAGAGGATAAGAAAGAAGCAAATTCTAATGAATTAAACATTAAAAATCCAGTTCCAAATATAACCAAAAATAATGCAAAAATTAAATATAATATACCTATATTTTTAGCATTTGTTGAAAAAAGCCATCGTTTCATAATTTTTTTATATGTTTGACAATCCTTTATTTATTAAATATTTAAATTAGATTTAAAAGGATCATTTAGTTTATAATTTAAAACTTGAGACTTGAGCCATTTTGTTTAAATTAAATTATAAAAATATTCCTAATAAAAATTGATTATGTAATTAATTATTATTATATTTAAGAAAAAAAACGGTAGAATTTTTTTTTTTTATTATATTTAGTGATAATGGAAAGAGATTTTCCTTTTATGAGCTTCACTCATTTTTTTTAGTTTCCTCCCCAGGGGGGAAACCCCCGGGGGAGTTTCCTCTGTTCTAGGTTTTTTTATTCTTTTTTTTAGACTCCTCAGTATGTTTAAATCCAAAGATGTTTCCGGCCTCAAGTAAAATATTAAATGAAGGGTTAAATTTTTTAAGATACTTAGTTTCTAAACTCATAAGTTCTTTTTTTTTTTTTTAGTAACTTCTTCAGGAAAAAATTCTAAGATTACAAAAAAGCAAAAATTTTCAATACCATATTTATTTACAGAATTAAAAAACGTATTTACTGCCAATTCCTTTTAATTAAATGTTTATAAAATCTACTATAAAACTTATTTGTAATTGCACTACCTATATAAAAATCACCTGTTTTAATATTAAAAAAATACCATAAATACTTTTTTTTTTTTTTTTTTTTTGTTTCATTTTTATGTTTTTTTTTTTTTCATTTTTATAAAGAGATTCATAAATTAATTCAGGTTTAATATTATAATGATTTAACCAATAACTTAATTTATTATCTTCTTTATTTGAAGAATTATTTTGAGAACTAATAGGAACAATAGTTGATACTAAAAAACTAGTCTGTTGAAAAGGTTCACTTTGAATACTTATATTTAACCATTTTAGGCTAGTTTCCAAACCTAAGAATCCTGTAATAATTAAAAGTAAGAATATTATTACACCAATTGACCATAACATTATTCTAGGTGCTTTGTAAGACAATTATATTATCGATAAAGTGTTTAGTTTTATCTTCCAATAGTTACCTATTGGTTTAGACTATGTTATCAACCAAATTACTTAATGTAAATGGTTGTAGGGCACTCGTGTCCGGATTATTGCTAGTGTAGCTCACCAATTAGTCGTTGAACGTTCGTATACCTATAAAACACTGATATACGCTTCGCTGCAAATTGTCCATAACTATAATTTATGGATGTCTTTGCAATTCACCCTATTCTCATTAAAATATTACTATTTTAAGCGGCTAATTTTAGTATAGAATAAAATATACTATTTTAAAACTCAATTGTGTTAATCTGTTCACAAATAATATTATGTATTAAAAAAATTACAATATCTTTAAGAATTAATTGTAGTTCTCTGTACTTTTTAAATCCCATATCAGGGAATTCTATCCTATTAAAAATTGCTTTTTGTGAATATAAATTTAGATAGACTATGATAAAAAAATGTTTTTAAAATGATGGGGTGTTATTAATTGTTTAAAAAAAAATTATAACTATAGTAGTATAATAAATTTAATCAGTAATATTTATATAAATTATAGAATCTAGTATATTAACCCCTACTAGATCAAAATTTTTTTTTTAGAGATTAAGGATGTTGTTAATTTCCATTGTTCTAAATATAATTTATCTTTTTATCTAAATATCTAGATAAAGTACGTCTGTTCAAAAATATTTATTAAGGTCAAGTCAAGGTCGGGGGGGGGTGTAATTTTATCTCATAAAATAACACAACAAAAAAAAAGTCTAATCTGTATTTACTATAAGTTTATACATCATTGATTCATGAAAATGTGGTCTAACAAGAGAAATAAATTTATCTATAGAATCTAATTTTATATAAATTCTATATTGTTTTTTTCTCTGTAATTTGTGAATAGAACAATTTAAATCAAAATTTTTTGTTTTAAAACATTAATTAGTAATTGTACTTCTTCAAAAGTGTAAGAGTCAGTAAAAAAAAAAATAAAGGATTTATTTTTTTTTAGCACCATCATCCATTGCCCAATATGCTAGACTTACAGGAGTCAAAAGTTCACCAATGTTCAAAGGAATTTCTTAATACCATTAATATAAAATAACTCATGATAATAATTGAAACAAGGCAATCTATAAGTATGAAAGTTTATAGAAGTATAAGTTTTATTTTGATCTTTTTATCTAAATATGGAAGATGTTTTGGAGTTTCCATATTAGTAAAACTCAAAAAAAATAAATCGAATAAATGATAAATATACCCCTTATTTACTAAACCTTGTTTGAATTGAAAATAAGTATTATGAATTAATGTTTTTTTACAGCAATCAAGTCGCCTAGGCAAGAACCTATAATTACCTCATGTAAATGCTGAGGAACATTAAAGGAATTTTTTCAACATTAGTTAATCTTTTTAGTACTATAAAAATCGATTAAGAGATCTATATTGAAATAAATTATTGAATAACATTATGACATTATATAAAAAAATTAAAATTTAATCTTTTCCCATTACCCTTCCGCAAGCATGCAGAGGGGACAGAAAGACAGCAGGTTAAACCAAAAAAATAAGTAAAAAATATATAGAACTAGACAATTATATTTATTCAAAGGAAATCAACCTCAGAAAGGAATCTAATCTCACTTTTAAGATTATAACTTAGTTATAAACAATCTTTTTTAAATTACATATCAATACTATAATTATAACTTTTAGTAAGATATTAAATAAGTTTGATCTAAATCTCTCGAGAGTAAATATCTATAGTACTGCTGATATCAAAATTATTAGCAGCTTCTATACTAGAATTAAAAGTTTTATTCAGTATAAAATCTTTTCGTCTCTGAATCGAATGAATAAACAAATACTTTTTAGTCAGAGTTAAAGAAATTTTTTTTTAACCTCAGTTGAATGAGTCTTACCAAACATTGGATGAGAATCTTTTTGTTTTTGCTTTTACTCATTTTAACTAAAGTTTCTGCTGAATGAGATTTTACCATACATTGGATGTTTCTCACCAGTTTTACCAAAATTAGCATTATTTTCACCTTTCAAGGCTTCACTAATAGCTACTTTAGTTTCAGCTAAATGAATATATCCTAATGAAGAACCGGCTTCTTTTAGAATATTATAAGTATTAGGTTTATTATCTAAAAAGATAAAATCAAGATAATATTGCTCACGTTCTAAAATCAATTCTCGTGCTTGTTCTTTTGATAAACTTGTAATATCTATATACTCAAGGATAGATATAGAAAATAGAGAATAACCATGAAGAAGTAAAGCGTTACAAATATAATTTTTCGTTCGTTTTAAATATGAAGAAGCATAATAATTATTTAATCTATTAGATAAATTAACAGCAGAGCCAATATAAATTGTATTTGTTTCTAAATGTTTCCACATATAAATACCAGCTTTGTCTTTATTAGCCAATAATATTTTAGATTTGTCTGTTTCAGCATTATGATATATCGTTACAGGTACAAGAATAAACATATTATATGGGTATTCGTAAGTACTGAAAAATATATTATAAGATGAATGAATCTCATTAGATAAAAATATATACCAATCTGTTCACAAACTATATATTGTGAATAACTTAAGAATCCTGTAATTATTATTAATAATAAGAAAATTATAACACATATTGAATAATATTTATTTTTTTTTTTTTTTCGTTTTTACCGTAATAAAGGCCTTTAGCCATATGGATATATATAAAGATGAAGAAGAATGCAGCCCCATTTGCATGGAAATATCTTATCATCCAACCATAGTTTACATCACGCATAATATGTTCTACAGAAATAAATGCTAAATCTACATGCGGAACATAATGCATTGCTAGTGTAACACCTGTAGCAATTTGAATTACTAATACAAAACCAAGTAAACTTCCAAAATTCCATAAATATGAAATATTTGATGGGGACATGGCAATCAAATTTATCCTGCAATTAAATATTAAATATATTTTTTAGTTGTTTATTATTTCTAGCTAATAAATATCATTGATTATAAATTTATGAAAACAATGATTTAATTTATTTATTGAATTAAACTTAGTCCCCGGGGGGCCTAGACCCACGGCGGACGAAGCCCCCGTGGGCTTAGTATAATATATTGATCTTATCTTTAATAAAATTAGTACAATTTTTAATTATAAATAATTATTGAAGTCAGTGGGGCTTTAAAGAAATTAAGAATTTTTTCTTTTCTCCCTAAAATCTGATATAATCAAATTATCGTAGAATTATTTTACTCCAAACAATAATAAATTATAAGGATCATAATATAATAAAATTATAAAATGGTTTTAGCAAAATGAATTTATTTTTAAACAACCTATTACATTAATCATTTTTTTTATGAGTTGAATTATTTTTCCGATGTTGATAAAATCCATTGGTCTCTAAATAATTTATTCTTATCTGTATGTCTATAAATTGTCATATAGCTACACTTAAAAATATTTAGCTGTTTTTTTTACTTGAACAAAAACTATTTACTAGTGTACCCCTGTCTATCATAAACATAAATAGTGGTTTTTTTTTTTAGCTGCACTCATCTTTGCTTTTAGTTTCAGCAGAATGAGTTTTACCCTTATGAGCGGAACTCATTTTAGCTAAAGTCTCAGCTGAATGACTCTTACCAAACATAGGGTTATTTTCACCAGACAGAGCTTCACGGATTAATTCTAAAGTTCCTGCTGAAAGAGTTTTACCAAATAAAGGATGATTTTCACCTGAAAATTTAGCAAGTGATTCAGGTGAATGTTTGTAACCAAGTGATGATCCAGCAGTAGGATTTATATTAAATATATTCTCTTTATTTATTGAAAAGATTATATCTAGATAAAACTGCTCTTTGTCTAATACCATATCACGAGCCTCTTCTAAAGAGAAACCTTTAATATCTATATATTCAATAATGTGTAAAGAAAAAGCGGAATGAGTGTGATGAAGAAGTGCTCTACAAATATATGTATCGTCTCTTTTTAATGCTAAAGGAGAAAAATATCTATAAAATCGCTTAGACAAATTTATTGCTGAGCCAATATAAATTTTACCAGATATAGTGTTAACCCACATATAAATTCCAGCTTTATTTTTATTTTCATTTAATATCTGAGGTTTAGATGTTCGAGCATTTGGATATATCATTACAGGTACAATACATGATAAATTAAAGAAAGAATCAGAGAAAAATTCAAATATTGAGAGATTAGTCAATGAAAATAACAATACGGAGAAATATAAAATACCCTCAAATTGCGAAAAATGTAAAAATAGAGATTTAATATTTAATTGATTAGAAAGGTTTTTGAATTGATAGTTTCTTTCGAAACCCATTAGAGTATACCTTAAATGCATAAATAAAATATATTATGCATCTACTACCGTCTACTGTTGTTGCTTTTTTACAATGTTTACACTATTAAATGTAAATACACTTAACGGCGTAAACGCTGATTTAGATCCGCGATTGCCCATTTTTCTTTTGTCTATCTTATGACTTGTTACCGTACATGGGTCATTACTCCATCCACCTACGGACTTGCGGCCGAGGCTTGGTATCATAAGTTTTAGGGTGTCCCCGGAATTTGGCAGTATGAACCCAATAAATGTTTTCCCAAAACATTTGGCAGGTGAATCAATTAAATAACTATTAACTATACTTAAAAATGGATGAGTTTTTAAAAGTTTCAAAATATTTTTATATTTTTTTATATTCCTCAATCTTCCATCACTATAAAATCAAAATTAATAATGCTTTATTAAGACAAAATGAAAAAGGTATATTCCTTTACAGAAATATAATATTTTTATTATTTACATCTATCTTTTTATTAGGCACTAAAGAATTTCTTTTTCCTAGAAGAAAGAAAACTTTTTAAATAAAAATTCATGAAAAATAATAAAATAAATTAGTTTTTAATTTAGAGTTATTTTTTAGCTTCCTCACATATAATATTAATATTATGGGTTTAAATTTTAACTAAATAAGCACTTTAATTTATTATAAAAAATAATTAAGTATTTTTATTGGTTTAAATAAAAAAATAACGAAATATTCAACTTAATTAAAAAAAATTAAAGAATTCAATAATATACAGATCTGTATACTATATTAAATAATATTACCTTAATATAAAGGTAGAAATTTGTTAAGACAAGGAAGAGTCGAACTTCCATCAGTTCCGTTATGAGCAGAAAGCTTTACGTTAAGCTATTGTCTTATTAATATAATTTTAATTAAATAACCCGTTAAATAATCACTCTATATTTATTTTAGTATGCTCGGGGGGCCAACGGGGAGTTTGTTTTGGTTTGGGCGGGAGAAGAATCGAACTTATTTAAAAACCTAGTTTGGGATATATCCGTTATCTACTGATGCTAAATTTCGACTAGTACTAGAGAAAAGATTAGTTAATCCTGTTGGACCTACTAATTCTAGTGTACCTCTATCGATGATTTTATGAGTCATATATCCTAGATTTAAAACTAAACCAACTAAACGAGAATAAACTAAATCAAAGAAGTATTTTTGGTTAAGGAACGTATATATCGTTCTTCCCAATTTAGACAGTTTAATTTCAACCAGGATATTTGGTACAAACTCGTAAAATAATAAAGTACCTAAAAATCCACAAATTGTTAAGATAGATGGTAACAATTTAATGAACAATGGTATTGCAAATTCAGCATCTATTAAAATTATATTATTAGGATGAACAAATATTGCATTAGCAAAAAAATCTGAACCCATCCCGATAAACAAGTCTTTTGATAAATAACCGAAAACTACTGATAACATAGCTAATATACCTAATGGGATTGCCATAAAGAAAGGAGCTTCGTGTGTATTCTCATAGTTATTGTCGGTTAGTGTTATAGCCTTGCGTAGCAGCAGACACTTTAACAAGAAATTATGAGTAATTTCATGACCCTTATAACATAGGCTCCAGCTATTATTTTTTAGCTATTATCTCTTACTAAAAATGAAGATAAAATCCATTGTTTTTTATATAATTTATTTTTATCTAAATAATTTGTTATAGTACGTGTGGAACAGTCAAAGAATTTAGCAGCATCAGTACAAGTATTAAAAGATTTATACAGTATAGTTTCTTTTGTCTCTGGATTTAATGAATAAACATATACTATTTTACTCATTGGGTTATTTTCACCAGCTCTTGAAGACTCATTAAAGCTTTAGTATCAGCAGTATGTGTTTTACCAAACATCGGATTATTCTTACCTAAATTGATTTCACTTAATAAGGCCTTAGTATCAGCAGTATGAAATTTTCCAAATCTAGGACTATTCTCACCTAAATTGATTTCACTCAATAAAGCTTTAGTGTCTGCTGAATGAGATTTACCTAAAAAACCTCGAGGGTTTTTATCACCAGTCATGCAACACTAATTAAAGTTTTAGTTTCTGCAGAAAGAGATTTATTAAATAATGATTTGTACCACTTCTTTTAGCTATTGATTCTTCACTATGTTTGAATCCTAGGGAAGATCCGGCTGCGCGCTATTTTAAGTATATTATAAGTATTAGGTTCGTCTACCAAAAATATTATATCAAGATATTTTTGCTCACTTTCAATGATTAAATTATGTGATTCTTCAACAGATAATCCCGAGATATTTATATATTCTAAGATTGATAAAGTAAATGCTGAATATCCGTGATGAAGAAGTCCTCTAGAAATATAATAATCTTGTAATCGATTAGATAAATCAAATGCAGAACCAATATAAATTCTATCGCTTTCTATATGTTTCCACATATAAATACCAGCTTTACCTCCCCCGGGGGGGGGTAAAGCCCCCCAGGGGAGCTTTACCTTTGTTTTCTGATAAAATGATAGATTTTTTAGAATTAGCATTATCATATATTTTTAAAGGATTAAAATTAATAAAATTCGTCATTTTCGGCTCTAAATCTGTATTAATCCCATTATTGTTTTCAATATTTTTTCTAAATAAACTTGACATATGAAATTTTCGAGTTTGATATGTAGTCCCAAAAGAACCTAATTTATTTACTTTATTTAAATAAAAAGAACCTTCTGAGTGGGGGGAGTTTGTCTTTGTTGTAAAACGACGAGAATTTAAAACAAATAAAGTAGAAACAAACACTAATAGTAATCTTGCATCATCTAGGTATAACACTGATGCTGTTAATGTGATAACAGATAAAATGATATACAAGGCGTAGTTTGGGATGTACCCATTATCTACTGAAGCTAAATTTCTACTAGTACTAGAGAATAAATTAGTCAATCCTGTTGGACCTACTAATTCTAGTACACCTCTATCCACTACTTTGTGTGTTATGTATCCTAAATTAAGGATTAAAACTACTAAACGAGAATAAACTAAATCAAAGAAATATTTTTGGTTAAGGAACGTATATATCGTTCTTCCCAATTTAGACAGTTTAATTTCAACTAAAATGTTAGGAACAAACTCATAGAATAATAATGTACCTACAAAACCAAAAATTGTTAAGATAGATGGTAATAATTTAATGAACAATGGTATTGCAAATTCAGCATCCACAAGTATAATATTGTTTGGATGAATGAATACTGCATTTCCAAAGAAATCACTTCCCATTCCAATAAACAGATCTTTACTTAAATAACCAAAAACTACTGACAGTATAGCAAGTATTCCTAATGGAATTGCCATAAAGAAAGGAGCTTCATGAGTATTCTCATAATTATTTCTAGGACCATTAGGTATTGAAAAGAATGTTAAATATAACAATCTAGTAGTATAAATAGAAGTAAAGAAAGCTGCTAAGGTTGTTAACCAATAGGCGAAAGAACCTTGAAATGTGTACTGTCCGAATCCTGATAATATAATTATCTCTTTCGAATAGAAACCAGATAAGAACGGAAAAGCGATGTTACTTAGAGCGGCTATAAACATTACTACGAAAGTATACGGCAATAAGTGAGCTAAACCTCCCATTTTTCTAACGTCCTGTTCATCAGCCATCGCATGGATAACTGAACCGGCTGCTAAGAAAAGAAGTGCTTTAAAGAAAGCATGATTAATAATATGATAAAAAGCTATGTTATATTGGCTTAAACCACAAACTGCACCTAAATATCCTAATTGACTAGCTGTTGAATAAGCAATTATTCGTTTAAGATCATTTTGAACTAATCCGATAGAAGCAAAAACAAATGCAGATAATGAACCTAAACATGTGATTATTATTAATGCTGTACTACTATATTCTAATAATGGTGAAGTTCTAATCATTAAAAAAATTCCAGCTGTTACCATTGTCGCTGAGTGAATTAAAGCTGAAACTGGAGTAGGACCCTCCATGGCCGTAGGTAGCCAAGCGTGCAGACCTAATTGAGCGGACTTAGCCATAACACCTATTAATAAACATAAACTAATAAATGTTAAAATATCAGTATTAATATATGGAGCTAAAGAGAATATATTAGAATAATCTAAATTCCCAAATACAAAAATAATTGCAAAAAGAGCAATAGACATTCCCCAATCACCTACTTTTTATTAGTAACTATAGCTTGTATTGTTGATTTAGTAGCAGCTATTCTTGTAAACCAAAACTAATTAGTAAAAATACGAGCAAACACCTACACCTTCCCAACCTACGAATAATACTAATAAATTATCTCCACATACTAATAATAGCATAGAGAAAGTAAAAGCTGATAAATAACTAAAGAATCTCTGAGTGTGCATGGCAATCAAATTAATCATGCAATTAAATATTAGAAATATCTCTACCTCTATTTATCCCAGACTTTATTTTCCGTATTAAATTTAATCCTTCAGGTAAGATAAGATGAGATGAGAATTATCTATCATTAACATAGCAACTTTTACACCAATCAAGATAATCAAGATGTTTTACACCAAGCAAAGGATTTTCCTTAAATAGAGGGATTATTATATTAGAGATATCCGAAAATTTAGTAATCATTATTACTACAGCAGCTTTATCGGAATACTTATACAATTTTCCAGCACCTAGATATTTTATGATAGTTTCCATTAATTTTTTTATCTCTATCATGTTGATTAATTCTAAATCTTAATTGAACTCGAAAACCTGTTTTACTTTTGATTGGCTAATTTTATATCGAAATATACTAGTTTATAGGGGCCCGATGGGGTGTTTAATAAAAAAAATAAGAATTAATTATAACACTTAAAATAGATTATCCGTTACTATCAATGTTGTCCTTACTCATTTTATACATCATAGATGGCAAAAAAAATAAGGTGAAACTAAATTTCTTAAATCATTTAAGGATTTAGTTCTCACGTAAATTTTTAATTTATTAGAATCTCGTTTCATAGGATTACAATTAATATTGAATTTCTCCTTTAAAACAGATATAAGTAATAATACTTTTTTGTTCTGAATAAGATTCAGTACAAATGCTTAAACTAGTACTGTGTTTAAAAGAATCATCCATTAACCAATAAGCTAAAGATCTAGAAGTTAAAAGTTCACCAATGTTCAAAGGAATTCTCTTAACTCCATCTACATAAAATAAATCACGATAATAATTGAAACAAGGTAAAGAATAAGTGGCAAAAGAAACCCTAGAGTAAATTTTCCCTGTTCGAAAATCAGGTTTACGTTCACCGTATTTAGGGCCTGTACCACAATAACCTTTAAATAAATCATATAAATGTAATAAATATGCTTCATTTATTAAACCTTGCTCAAATACTAATAAAGCATTTCTATAATCTCTACGGATATGTAAATCTCCTAAAGATAAGCCTATAATTACCTCATGTAATTCTGGAGAAACAGTAAAAGAATTTCTCTCAACATTAGTTAATCTTTTAGTACTATAAGATCTATTAACAAAACCTGCACCTTTTACAGAACCAGCACCTATTAATTTAAAAATTGTAAAAACATATTAGACTTGAACTTTTGATGACGTGTTAATTAAAGCTCGACTTGAATTAAACTATCTTTTAATCAATTTTGTTATTTATAAACATTCTCATCAGGCCCCCTATTTAGACAGATGAACCTGAAGTAAATCCTGAAATCCAATTAGGATCAGGGATGTTTTCAGTATTAATGATTTCTTTTCAACAGGAGTAAAATTTTTAAACTCAGATTTTAAAAAATCGGATAAACCTTTTATTCATTGAAGCTTTCAAATTAATAATTTGATAAATCCCTTCTATCGAAAGATGAGCTTTTATTATTCATTAAATTAATTAATTTTTTTAAACAAAATAAAATCCGCAGCTTTTTGAGTTAATAATGGATATTTTTAAAAAAAAAAAGTTATTAGTATTGTTAAATCTTTTTTTTTAGAGTTAATTGTATAGTTTAACATATCAGATGAGGAATTTGTATATATCGTTCCGATTCCACCAAAAAATTTTTGTAATTGTAATAATAATGATAAATCTCGTTTATCTAGACCTAATTGGAATTTTGGTTCTACTCGCCACCCTGTTTTATGTGTTTTACTATTACTTATTATAAGACTGAAGCTACCTTCAGCATCTATAAGACCACTCCAAAACCAAGGGTTTAGATTTGATGAACTTTTAGAAGTAGAAAATTCTCTGCGATTTAATTGGTTAGAAGGGATTTTGAATTGATAGTTTTTTTCGAAACCCATTAGAGTACATCTAAAATGCATAGGATTATATTTAACTATGCACCAACTACCGTATACTGTTGCTGTTTTTTACACCATTAAAAATTAATGATGATTTAGATCCGCGATTGCCTTTTTTTTTTTTTGTCTATCTTATGACTTGTTACCGTACATGGGTCATTACTCCATCCACCTACGGATTGCGGCCGAGGCTTGGTATCATAAGCTTTTAAGGCTTCCCCGGAGTTTGGCAGTTTTATCCCAAATAATATTTTCCCCAAAATATTTGGCAGGATCAGCTCCCCATATATGAAATTGAATACATATGAACTAATGAAGAAATAAATACAACTGGTATTAACATTGAACAACCCTAATTAACTTGCCTTTAATGTCGCCTCTGAAATTATCACTAAGAAATAGACATTAAGAGTAGTTTCTCTACTTAGGAGTTTATGACCTTTGCGGAAAGGCTATCCACTGTGCGTAGTGTTTTTTTGATAAATATTTCCTCCCTACGATCTCGCACTCGTTATAGGGCCCGACTGTACATTTAGACAGACATTTCAGCCTAACCTTGGTGAACCAGTCTGTAGCGACATTTATAACTGCCGACGGTCTTGGAGTATATTCTCTTTAACCGTTTTCACCGATATATATAAGTATAGGATTGTTTGATTATAATCTTGCTCAATCCCTAATTATACCTTTATTAACATATTATCTCATTAATATTCAAGAAGATAAGATTTCCTTTCCAAATTTCCTTATTATATATTATCCTATTCCTTAGTTATTAAAGATGCGGATAAAATCCACTGATCTTTAAATAACTTACCACTATTCAAATAATTTACAATTGTTACATGAGAACATTCAAAGAACTTTCCTGCCTCTCTAGTTGAATAAAAACTATTTACTAGAGAACCTAGACTATCATAAACATATATAGTTGAACCTCTAGCAATTCTAATTTTAGCTTTCGTTTCAGCAGTATGAGTTTTTCCTGTTTTAGCGATTCTCAATTTAGCAATTGTTTCCTCAGAATGAGTTTTACCAAACATTGGATTGTTTTCACCTTTCTTGGCAACACTCATTTTAACTTTAGTTTCTGCTAAAACAGTTTTACCAAAGTTTGGATGATTCTCACCTCTTATACCAAACATTGGATGATTCTCCCCAGATTTAGCTTCACTCATTAAAGCAAGAGTTACTTCACTATGTTTATAACCTAGTAAAGAACCCGCAACTAGTAATATGTTAAATTTGGGTTTAAGCTCATTAAGATAGAATTGTTCTCGTGATAAAAGTTCTTTTGACTCACAATATTCAAAAACAATTAAATAAAAATCTTGTAAATTATATTTATTTATTGCTCTTTGTAGTAAAATATTTGATTTTTTGCCCTTAATATGATTATTAAAGCGAGTGGCTAAATCAATTGAAGAACCTATATATAGTTTGTCATTAGTTTTACAAATAAACCCGTAAACACCTGGTTTATTTTTCAATTCTTTTTTAATAATATCCTGAATTTCTGCTAAATGTAAATTACCTATCAATTGCTCGATGGTAGAAAAAAAAGGTTTAAGTTGTGTCATTGTTTTTTTTTGTTTTAAAATCCTTTATTTATTAAATATTTTACTTAATTTTAAAGACCATTTAAAAAAAAGGAATGAAGAAAGATTTGAACTATGTTGTTCAAAATACCTTTATCTAAATGATTCCTAAAAAGATTGATTATGTAATTAATTGTTATTATTTAAAATATTATTATAAAATCGGTAAACGCTATAAATTAGATACTTTGGATTAGACAGAATTGAAAAATTTAATTAACCTAATCAAAATAGCTCTGCTAGGTTCCAATTATTCTAGCAGGCTTATTATATAAATTCTTCTATAATTTAAAGGAACAGGTACTTAGATAAAAAGAAGTTCTTACTAAGAACTTCTTATTAAAATAATTCAGCTCACTAATTAACGAATATCTTTATAATGAGTGTTAAATGGTATTGATTTATTCAAAAATTTTTTAAGCATAGCTCCTGCGGCCATATTTATTCTATAAAGAATTAGGCCCATGAATAGGCCCCCGCAGATGCCTAATGAATGCTGGTATAATGTCATCAATAAATTGATAGATTGAAAAATTGTGGTCTACGAAGGGACGTTTATTTATATATAATTTAATGATTTAGGTATTATTTACCCTCCTCCTCCCCTACCCTAATGAGAAATATAAAATATACATAAGGTAGACACTATGTTTTCTTGAGTGCAAAAATACTTTTTCGCATTTAACTAGTCAAGACCGCATTACTAAAATTGTTTTCTGGGCCAAAAATAACAACTTAGACCTTTAAACCAAATTATTATATAAGAGCCCTTAGGCCATAAATAAATTCAGAAACTAGATACCATGGTTACTTAGTAGGAAAAAATACACGTACTCTTCTAATTTTTAAGGGCCGGACCAGTAAGCCGGGCCGAGATTTATTAATTTCTACGAATACTCCCTCTGAATTTAAGATCTCAATATCTAAATATTTACTTAAAGTCTCAGGATATAGTCCTACAATTGAAGCAGCTTCGCTTAAAGAATTAGCCAAGGTAAAAACTCCAGGTTCTTCACAAATTTCGTATATACAACTGTTTTGTTTAGGAAGTATTTTTTTTGTGGCACTATCTATCACTCTTCCATCAAGAAGATGTTCAAATGTAGGTGTAGCAGATAATAATTTTTCTATTTGCTCTAAACTTAAAGATTTTACTTCTCCTTTATAAGTAGATAATCTAAAATTATTCATTGTGTTCGATAAATCTAAGATTAAGGATCTGATCTCCTCTTTTTTATGTGCCCCAACATAAATATTTTGGCAAATAATCTTAAAATCTTGAAAATCTTTACCTTTTTTAGTTAAAAATTCCATATCAGCAAATAAAGGTATCAAATAGTTATTTAAAACATAAATATTTTTTATAATAAGCGATACACTACTTTTGCCGTTACTGCTTCTAGCCTTATTTGAATTAATTGCTATAATAGAAGAGTTTTTTAGTTTATACAAAGAATAAGTATCAAAACCTAGAGCTGAATTCTCTAAAAATTCTTTTATTTTAATTAAAACAGGAAGCTGCACTCCGGATAATTCTATAGAAAACGTAGGCGTTAAAGTATCTCTTAAAAAAAAAAAAAATGAGGCATCTCCTTCGATGAATCCAAGTAACCAATTTTTCGTGATTATTATTTCAGAATTTTCTGGTCTATCAAAATAAATACGATTAGTATTCATTTTATTTTTTAATTCTAATATTTTATTATTTACCTCCTCTCTGACCTCTGTATTTATTGAAGCAAGATTTAAAAATTTATCTCTATTTAAGTATAAATAAAAAGCTTCTTTAAAATCTAAATAATCAAGATATTTAGATGTATTTAGATTATATTTATCGAAGATAGAGATTAATAAAGCAATCCCTTTTTGATCGGTAACAGTAAATATACATTCATCTTTATAAAGACGAACTCCACCAATACCTAATTTATCCTTAATATAATTTAAAACCTTTTCATCATCTTTGTGTAATGCTATTTTAAAAATAAATGTAAATCTTGAAGTAGTTAAATTATCTTTTTTAAGTAAACGATTAATAATGAAACAACCCTCAGCATCACTGAATCCTACGAACCATTCTAAGAAATTTGAATCCAGATTACCAAAAGGTTTGTCCTGAGAAATAAGATTATGGCTCATATTTTTGGCATTACCTTTTTCATTATTAAGGTCGACATAATTAATAGTTGAATAATTTATTAAATTATTTTTTTTAAATAAAAGATAATTGAATGGAAATCGTTTAAAAGATTTAAGTTGAAAGAAAAGATTTATTAATGTATACCAGCAAATAAAAAATTTTTGAATAAATATGTTCTTATACAGTTGGATTTTAACCAACACAGCCTCTATTCCTATACCAAAGGAACCCGCAAATAAAACTGTTAAGCTATCAAATAAAAATCCCCATGATACGAAAAAATATTCAGAGTCAATCCAAGAAAATAAATTTACTGATACATTAGATTGGTTTAATCCAACTTCTACAAATGCTGTTAGAGATAATATACATGTAATAATTAACCCTAATGTAGTAATTAATTGGCTACCTTGGGCTCCTAATTTTCGCCCGAAAAGTCCACTAATAATTGAACCTAATAATGGTATTAAAATGATTGATAAATACATTGTAATATTTTATATAAAATTCCTCTTTATTTATAAAACGCTATTTGCCAGCTAAACCGCGGCTATGTTTTATTTTAATAGATAAAACTAAAATTTTCCCTCCCAACCGCCCTTATTTGAAAACATGAATTTAATTATAAATTTACATTAAACTCACTAAACAATGCTATCTTATTACTAATAAATGCCATTATAACATAAAAATATCCAATAAAATAATAAAGACGAGATTAAAATTACTTTATCATTATTTTTATTAGATAAATATTATTTGATACAGATATATAATCCAATAATTGAGATTTCTGTCCGAAAAGAATCTACGAAACTTTCCAATACCTTTTTTAAAGGTATTAATTCACCAAATAATAATTTAATTTCTATTTAAAAAGGCTATTAATTAAGATAGAACCTCTTAATCTGTAGAAGGCGATCACGATACCTAATCCGATTGCGGATTCTGCTCCTGCAATTGCGATAATATAAATAGCGTATATTTCACCAATAACATCATCAAAAGCAAAAGATGAAATTAAAATCATGAAAGTAACTGCTAATAACATTAATTCAATAGAAATTATTAATAAAATTATATTTTTACGATTTAAAATAAACCCCGCCAATCCAATTATAAAAAAGAGTAATAGATAAAGTCATATTTTTTTTTTATAATATTGTTATTTGTTCCCAATGTGATTATTAATCACCTATTATTGTTTAAAATAAAAAAATTAATAGTATACTTATTTATTTGACACACTTTTATGGTTATAACAAAATTAAATAAAAGACTTGAACAAATAACTATTTTTCAAGAGTAAAAGTCAAGAATATTAATTTTATTATTGTTTTATAAATAAAACATAAATAGCCTTATCGTTTAAGAAAGAGAGGGATGTTTATTTAATAAAAATACAAGACAGTAAAGTCGTATTTAATAACACAAGTATTCAGAAACAATATCTAACCATTATTAAGTAAATTAAAATTAATTAACTATTAATTATTATATACTTTATTCGTGTCAATATAATTAAAATAATAATATTATTGCAACTAAAATATTTAGTTGCATCTTATATCAAAGCATTTAAATAGATTTAATAAATGCATCAAAAATAAATACTCCCAAAGGCGCTCGCCCGCAGGATTTTTTCACCGTTATCTATAAAACTTAATTTAATACGTACTTCTGTGGTATAAAATTTTCCAAATCTTAGATAATTTATACCTATTACTACGCAAGAAATTTCATTACTATTGGCTTCACTAATTTTTCTTCATGATCATCAGTTTTAGTAATTTCAATCTGGGCTTATAAAATTTTGCTTGTAACTCTATGTTTATATCCCAGACTTCACTTTAACAGCCCCCCTCGGGGACGCGGGCGCCCCCTCAGGGAGGCTGTTAAAATATTGTATTCTAAAGGCAATTAATCAAGACTATATTGTTTTGTTATAATATTAATTTTTTGATCATTACCTGTTGTGAGACTCGAACTCACACGCTTAAAAGCAATTGATTTTAATTCAACATCGTATACCATTTTCGACAAACAGGTTATTATAAAAATCTTAAAACTAAACAAAAGGTATCTTACTTGCTGAATGGTTTCTTTGTTTACCTTTAAAAAAAAGACCCGAACCATTTTTTTTTTTTTATAAAACTCCCCTGATAGGCTGTAAATAACTAAGTTAATTCCTATTATTAATTGACCTTTTCCAATTAACTGACCTTTGGTCTTATAAAGTGAAAAATGGGGCCCAACGGGATTTATGTTATTATTAATATTTTTTATATTAGTAATGACAACATCATTAGCTTCTCTTTATTTATCAACAATCTCAATACATAGAATTGCTTTTTAATATTTCTATTTAGTACTTTATTATATGATATGTAATTATTAGTAGAAATATTAAGGGGGCCCAATACAGACGGGGTAATTTTAACTATTATTATATCTAAATTATGATACATTATTGTTATTTACCCCACCCTCTTCCTTCCAGAATAGTCTCCTAAGGGACCTGTTATAGTTTATTCTAATGCGGATTCTTATAAATCAATTTAGATGATAAAAAATTAAAAACAGAAGTCTATCAATAGACACATCAGAATCAGGCAAATATAAGTTAGTTCTTAGTGGATTAATCTAAGCTATTTAGATTTTATTACCCAATAAATCATTTAACTCGTTATATTCATATGCTTATTATGCTCCCAAGGATGCTCGCCCGCAGTTTATTTATAAACATTTCAAAAAGAAAGGGAATACCCCGGCGGGGTCCCGACGAGCTTTACTTAAATATGATTATTCAAATTTTAGTCTAACTATATTAGATCTAGTCAATATAATCAATTAATCGGATGCTGAATCACGTTAATTTATTCTAGAAGGAGAGCTATATTATATTGACTCTTGCGCCTGAATATATAAAAAATCGCAGATAGTTCCTTAGAACAAAAACATTCAAATGAATCATGTTGTCTAATGAGTGAAACTAAAAGAGGAAGTAATAATCCTTTTATGATATAATTATTTCCCGGCCTGCTCCACACAGGTTTAAATTATATTTAAAACATTATCCCAGCGGGACCCGCGTTTGGCTCCACATAGCGGGACGGGCCCGGGCGAAGAGAAAGCGGGACGGCCGGGCACTTTACTAATTTTTATTGTTCGTATTTTAAGCAATCTCATTTATTATTTTTAACTTAAAATTATGTTTAAAGATCAATTACCTATATAATTAATTTATACCTCCCCCGGCAAAGATTTTATTAATAAATAAGTCAGATTAATTTTAATTGGTAAAATACATGATTTGTAATCATCGATATGCTTGTTCGAATCAGGCATCTGGCAATAAATATCATAAAAGGTGAACCGCCTCTCGTTATATCTTTACCCCTTCGGTACTCCCCCAAGTCCAGAAGGTGCCCGGAGGGCTCAATATATTTTATTATTTAGTTTTGTTTACCCTTAATTTGGGAGCAAAGTTTTATATAAAAATAAAGGTCGAATAATTTTCTTCTATAGGTGATATGGAAAACTGAAAAAAACATTAAGAAGATCGTAAAATTAAATAAAATCACATTAGGCTAACCTTGTAAATGATGATATTTAACTGTATATTGTATCTATATCCAATAAGCTAAGTCCTGTAGGGTATATAGGGTATTATTATGGAGAATAGGGGGAGATCGGTGTGGGGTAAAAACAGAGGGAGCGGAAATATTTGATTAGTATTATGACTCTCCCAAAAATGATAAGTCCCAAGCTTAATCTATAGGGTAGGTTTTTAAATAGGGTAGATTGTTAAATTGATTCGAGTCTTCTCCGCCCTATTATTTTAAACATCTTTTTTGTAAAAAGATAATAACTTATCGTAATATTGCTCCGTTAACACCTTCCCCCTGCCTTCTTATATCTTAATGATACCTTTTTCTTCAAATAATGTAATTTTTTAGCAAATCCGGTCATTAATGGGGATTATAAATAATAAGATCTAAGAGCTTACCGAACTTGCCTTTTTCAATATATGATAAAGGTCTGATTCTATCTTCAAATTTTAAATTGTCCCCGCGCCGGCCCGCATAATTGCGGACGGCCGGGGCCCGAAAAAATTAGAGTCAGAAGCTGCTTGGAATTGGTTTAATGACTAATAAATTCCAAGTGTATCTTGTTATGGACAAAATTAGGATTAAAGAGAAAAAAAAATAAAAAATGGGAAGTAAACATCCTATCAGTTTACGATTAAAAACAAAACAAAATTGGGGTAATACCTCTTATTATTTTAACTCTAAGAGTGAATTATATAATTATTGGGGTGTAGATAAAATAGCTTTAAATGTAATTAAACATTATTTTCAATTTGCTTTAATTTCAAAAGTAAAATTTTATAAAAATTCAAATAAAGTTGTAATAAGTTTTTATTACTTTTTAAATATACCAGTATCAAAACGATACAATGCAAATGGAGAATCAAAAAGAATACAATCTTTTGGAAATTTAACAACCAATACAACCAATACAACCAATAATTTAACAACAAACTTAACAACCAATAATAAAAATATATTACCTTTTGAAGCTAAAGGATATAATAAATTAATATTAAAATTATCAAGATTTTATGGAAAACCAGTCGAATTAAAACCTGTAAGAATTCATTATCCTTATTTAAATTCTTACATTTTAGCACAATATTTGGCACTTAATATAAAAAAAGGGAATTTTAATATATTAATGCGAACTTTATTTAAAAAAGCGAAATTAATTGAGAGTAATAATAGTACTATTAGTAAATTTAAAGATTTAATAAAATATTCTTCTGTTATAAATCAACCTCAATATTTAACGGGTATAAAAATCGTGGTATCTGGACGGCTTTCTCAACGAAAGGCTGCTAGTAGAACAAGGATTGTTAGAAAATCTATTGGAAGCCTGCAATTAAACAGCAACTTTTCAATCGATGCCAGTAAATTTAATATTACAGGTAAGAATGGTAGCATTACAGTTAAAGTTTGGCTTTCTTCATCTTTTGCAAATTCGTTAATTAATAATAGTACAGTTAAAAGTACTAATTAGTTAACACCCCACTATTACTGAGCTCTAACAGTTTGAAAATATCTGGAGGCAACAGAAATTATATTACACAAGGAATTCGATATTATTCTACTAATAATAACTCTATAAATAACAATGAATCTTTTTTACTAGCCCCCCCCCCAACGCCCGGGAGTAATTAAATATAACAATGTGGAAATAGAAAAAATTAGATTTTAAGTGACAATAAAGATAAGACCTGTATATACATGTGGACGCATGAATTAGGTAAAAGATATGTTGGTTCAGCTCCCGTCGGGGGCACCCGGCGGGCGAGCGCCCTTGAGAGCAGGTAATTCTTTAGGGCAAACACGTTCAGAGGAATCTAAAGCTTTAATGAGAAGACCTAAATCCGCTGAGACTAAATTTAAAATTAGTGAATCTCTTAAAGGTAAAACTCATTCAGAGAATACAAAAGCTAAAATGAGTTTATCAAAAACAGGTGAGAAAAATCCAAATTTTGGTAAAGCTCGTTCAGCGGAAACTAAAGCTAAAATGAGTGTTGCTCGAGGAACCGCAATTTTTGTATATTCATTAGATGGTACCCTTGAAATTAGTTTTTCTTCTGCTACAGCGGCTGGAGAATTTTTAAATACTCATAATAAAACTATATTAAGATACCTTAGAAGTGGCAAGATATATAAAGAAAAATGGTTATTATCTTCTTATAAAAAATAAGGGAATTTATAATAGTAGGGGGCAATATACTATTATTAATAAATAACTTGTTTAGTAAGTAATATTACTAAACTCCCCCCCCCGCAGTGGGCCCCTTTTTAATTACTTAAAAGGCATATTATATATAATAATAATAAGACTTTATGGTCAAATGGTCTCTTTTGCTTAATGCTCAAAAGGATCCGTGGGAGTTCGATTCTTCCGTTGTCTTAACTAGTTTTTACCTTTATATTAAGGTATTGTTATTAATATAGTATACAGACCTGTATATTATTAAATTCTTTAATTTTGTTTTAATTAAGTTGAATATGTCGTAATTTTTTATTTTAATCAATAAGAATACTTAATTATTTTCATAATAAATTAAAGTGCTTATTTAGTTAAATATTAAACCCATTATATCCTATAAATGGGTGGCTAATAAATTGCCTTAAATTAATAACTAATATTGCAAATTATATCTTTACCCATGGATTTTATTATTATTGTTAATGACATTCATGAATTTTTATAATTTGACATATACTAGAGTCATCTAGTATACCTAATCATTCATGATAACGGTTATATAAAAATTTATAATAAAACAGAAATGAAATTTATACTTACTTATTATTTAAACTTACCTTCCTTGGAAATCTTAGAATTTTCAAGTTTATTATGTACTTTACCTGTAATAATTTATTCAAATGCGGAAACCTCTAAAGCAAGTATTCTATCAGAGCATAGAGGTAAAGCAGGAATATACAAATGGACCTATTTAGAATCTTCGGGATTAAGCCTGGCGGCAGAATCTGAAAAAATATATATTGGTTCTTCCGTGGATCTATCTAGACGGTTGAAAGATTATTATTCTCCTTTAAAATTAAAAAAAGCAAATAATTATATTTGCAATGCTTTAATACGTCACGGTCATTCTGCATTTTCTTTATCGATTATAGAATATATAGATATTTCTCAATTATCTAAGGATGAAGCAAGAAAATTAATTCTTGAAAGAGAACAACATTTTTTAGATAGTTTAGAGCCAAAATATAATATTCAAAAAATTGCAGGTAATTCTTTAGGGCAAACACGTTCAGAGAAAACTAAAGCTTTAATGAAAAAAATCAAATCTGGTACATTCCATTCTGAAGAAACTAAAGCAAAAATTAGCGAAGCCCTTAAAAGAAGAAATCATCCTTTATTTGGTCAACCTTTTTCAGCTGAAACTAAAGCAAAAATGAGTGTAGCAAAAATAGGTCAAAATAATCCAAATTTTGGTAAAGTTCATTCAGCTGAGTCTAGACAAAAAATGGGTCTTGCTCGAGGAATTCCAATTTTTGTATATTCATTAGATGGTACGCTTGAGAATAGTTTTCCTTCTGCTACTTTAGCTGGAAATTTCTTTAATGTTCATAATAAAACAATATTAAGATATGTTAAAAGTGGTAAGATACTCAGAGAAAAATATATTTTATCTTTAATAAAAAAATAAAATTTCAAGTTTATTAAATAGGAACGAACAGGTATTTAATAATGGTAGGGGGTAATATACCATTACAAACATTTTGAATTTGTTAAATTGTTAAATAATAATAATTTAACACCCCCCTTAGACCTATAAATTTAATAATATATATAAATAATATATAAAGGTTCTATGGTCAAACGGTAAGACACTGTTCCTTCACAACAGGGTTATCGGTTCAATTCCGATTAGAATCAAATAAATGGTCAAGACGCTATTCTTTCACAATAGAGTTACACGGTTCAATTCCGGTTAGAGTCAAAATGTTAACAACTCCTTCACAGTTGAATTACCGGTTCGATTCCGGTTGAAGTCAATAAAATATTTAACTACTTTAAATTTTTTCGGTGGGAGAAGACTCGAACCAATTTAACAATCTAAACAATTCTTTCTAGAAGTTTTATTACCATCCTTTTATATTCTTAATTTAACGGGATCTCTTCAAGGGTATAAACATTCAGAAGAATCAAAAGCGAAAACGTGTTTATCGAAATCTGATGAATACAAATCAAATATTTATTTAGCCATAACAGATGAGAATCATCCAAATTTTAGTAAATCTTTTTCTGCTGAAACTCGTTCTTTAATTAGTCTTGCGATCTTACATAAAGATCTAAAGAACATAAAGCAAAAATGAATATTGCTAAAGGTATTTCGGGGGGGAGGAAAGGATTTTTGTATACTCCAGTAATGAGCTTACATTATTAATTATTTTTTTTTCTGAGGCCGGGGCCCGGCCTCCGGCGGCGTTTGTTTTAATATAAATTTTTAAACTCTGCATCTAGGGTGGGCCCCCGGGACTGCAAATATACAGATGTAGCCCCGGGCACTTAAAAAAAAGCGAGTGAATTTGAAATTGTTCGGATCATACTATTAAAAGATATTCGGCCTCCGGCATAAGTGGTAAATTATTTAAAAACAATGGATTTTATCTACAACTCTAAGAGGTAACTCTGCTTCTTTTTAATGAGATTAAAATTTTTGTCAATTTACAACCAAAACAAACTTCCCGTTGGGCCCCACCAGCTCCAAATATCTATATAAATTATATATTTATATTTTAGAAGTCTGGTTTTGCCTCGGATTTATATTTTACTATAATAATAATGAATTATATATATTATTATTCATATATAATATAGTATTATTGCTTGGTCTTCATATTATAAAAGGTTGAATTTTTCTTTATGTGTTAACTTCTTTGTAGGAAAATATGCTATTTAATTTAGTTTCTAAATAAAATTGAACCCCGGTTAATTGGTTTTATCTTTGATTTTCCTGCTGGATCCTGTTAGGTTTTCTCGGGCCATCGTCTAATTGTAGGGTCTTTTATAAAATATGAATTACCAACCATTTTGCAAAATTCAAAGTTAAGTTTAATATAATAACAGTATGGATATGTGATCTTGAAATCCTCGGAGGGGCCGATTATCTTTAAAACTTAAAAGTTCAAATCTGTTTTTAATTATTGAAAAGTTTATTAATAACTATATAATAATAGTAATTATTCGTTTTAGAATAAAACGAATAATTAATGCTAATTAAATAAAAGTTCAATTTTTTCTTAATGGGGGGGGCTTAAAAAATTAGATTTGGAATTAGTTTCCTAAATTAAATTATACAAAGTGGTTAGTTAGCATAATGGTAATGTATTGGTTTGCAAAACTTAAAGATGTATGTTCAAGTCATACACTAACCTAGATTAAATAAGAAATTAATAAGATCGATTCCTCTTAATTAGTCTTTTTTATTTTTTACTAAATTTTGGTAAACCTGCTGTCTTTCTATCCCCCTCTGCATGCTTGCGGAGGGGTAATGGGAAGATTATTAAATTGGTTCGATTCCCCTCCCTCCCAAAATTACCATATTTATTTTACCTAGATTTAACTTGTTGTTTGCTGTTAGAATGTCTAGTGTACAACTTCCCTAAGAACGCTAGTACATTAACCCCGGCCTGCGGCGTTTATTTTATACAAGCGATTTTATTCTTTCTTATCTCTTTATCTGTTGAGTTATTGCTTACTACTTTATTAAAAGCTCCCCAGGGGGGGCACCCGGCGGGTGAGCGCCCGGAGGGAGCTGGTGATATATTATATCTTATTTTGTACCTGTGATGATATATCATAATGCTGAAACTGATAAATCAAAAAATTTATCTAATAATAAAGGTAGATCAATTATTTATATGTGGACTAATAAGAAAACAGGTAAAATTTACATCGGTTCTGCTTTTGATACATCTAAACGGTTAAAGGATTACTATTCAACTTATTATTTAAACCGAGCGAATAGCTATATTTGTAAAGCTCCCAAGGGCGCTCACCCGCCGGGTGCCCCCGATGGGGAGCTTTAATATATCACACTCATTCAGCCTTTTCTTTGTCTATCCTTGAGTATATAGATATATCAAATTTATCTAAAGAAAAAACATAAATTAATACTTGAACGAGAGCAATTTTATCTCGATTTGATTTTTTCAGTAGATGAGCCAAATACTTATAATATACTTAAGGAAGCTGGATCTCGATTAGGCTCTAAGCATTCACCAGAAACAATAGCTAAAATGTCGAGAAAATAACTTTTTTTTGGTAAAACTCATTCTGCTGAGACATTAGCTAAAATGAGTGAAATACAGAGAAGCATTAACAGAACAGGGGAGAATAATCCAATGTATGGTAAAACTCTTTCTACTAAGCTTTAATGAGTAAAGCTAAAATTGGTGAAAATAATCCAGCTAGTAAAAGTGTATATCTTTATTCAATTGATCCAGAAACAAAAGATTTAATACTATTTAAATCTTTTAATACTTGTACTGATGCTGCTAAATATTTTAATTGTAGTATTTCAACTATATCTAGGCATTTAGCTAAAAATAAAATTTATAAAGATAAATGGATTCTCTCAGTATCCATAATTTCTAAGGAATAATAGTAAGGGTTATATACTATTATCAATAATTTTTTGTTAGCAATTAGAATAATTAATTATAAATTACTAACACCCCCCCCCTGTTGTTCAAATGAAAAAGTTTAGTCGGGAATAGAGAGGGGTGTTCTTAGATTATTATAAGCCAGATTCAGTTATATAATTAAATATAATATATTTATTATAAAGTGATTCAATAAACTTTTTAGAATTATAATTAAATCTACTTAATAAAGTCCTATAAAGACTTAATTCGAATTAATAATATTAAGTTATATCCATTTACTCAGAAAATCTATCTTACTCTTAAAGAGCTAAACTATAATAGGTCTTATATTAACATTCTTATACTATTAAGGTTTTATCCTTTTACTTGCTAACATAATTTTCATTTACCATAAAGGTTTAAATTAAGCTAATAGTAAAATCCATTAAAAATTTCCAGTAGAAAAGATTAATAACATAAAATTTATTCGATATTATAAAGAATAAATTAGGGCCCAACGGGCTTTTATTAATAATTTTTAAAGAATCAGGGAATTTTATCTTAAAGTAAATAATAGTAAAAGATTTGATTTCTTTTAAAAGTACCTCAATTTTTTAATTATTAATTTAAATATTATATTATCCCGGAAAAAAAATGTATTTAATATATTCATAGATTAAAAAAATTATGGATATATTTTAAAAATACACTACTTTTTTCTATATATCAATCTTATATATAAAGCAAACCTCTATACTTTATATTTTATCTTATAAAACAAAACTCGGGGGGGGTTTCTCTGAAACCTAAGTTTTCCAAAAAAGGAAAACCCAAAACTAAAGTTCTGTAAGTTTAAAAAGACTTATTAACTAGATAGATAAAAAATCCGTCCGGTAAACTAAGAAAAATAAAACGTTTTAAAAATTTCAAACTTTTATATAATTTTTCAGACTTAAGGAACAAAATTAGGGCTTTACTAAATAAATTAATAGGTAGAAATATATATTTTATCTTGGTCTCGAAAATTTAGTATTTTAATTATTATCAATATATTATTAATATTATGTATATATTTAATTAAATAAGGATAATTTTATATAGTGTTTAATTAGCTTCCCAAAGGAAGCTAGTTTTCTTAGTTTTAGTATTCTGGACTTTCCTTTAATTTATCCTAAGACAAAAAACTGGGGGTCACTCAAATTTTTAGCAAAAAAACTTGAAAATTATACGAAGTGAATAAAAAAATTTTGATGAAAATTTATCATCTATTTACCAACAAATTTTTTAATATTACATTATATTTAAAAAAGGCTAAAGGGGGGCCCTGTGGGGTGTTTAGAAATAAATATAAATATTTTAAAACTAAATTATAATTGATAATAGTATATTAAACCCCTACTATTATTTATCCTTAGAAATTAAGGATGTAGATATTATCCACTCGTTTTTAAACAATTTCCCGCTTTTGTATATTTTTAAATTGTATGATAAGATACATTTAAGTATTCGCTTTTTAAAAGTGCCCGGGGCTACATCTGTATATTTGCAGTCCCGGGGGCCCACCCTAGATGCAGAGTTTAAAAATTTATATTAAAAACAAACGCCGGAGGCCGGGCCCCGGCCTCAGAAAAACTATTAATTAATGTTAACCCATCTTTACATAAAAATTGAAGTACCATTACTAACACTAATTTTATTCTAACTTTCAATAGAGTTAGTTTTACCAAACATTGGATGATTTTCACGAGATAAAGCAAGACTCATTTTAGCCTTGACTAAGTTTCTTCACTATGAGTTTTACCAAACATTGGATAATTTTCGCCTAATTTTGCTTAACTCATTTTCATCTTTGTTTCAGGTGAAAATTTTTGACATTTTTGCTATTGATTCTACTGTATGAAAATACCCTAATGAAGAACCCGCTATTGGATTTATATTAAATAAAAAAAATTAATGAGGTTTAAGCTCATCGATATTAAATTGCCCTCGAAATATCAACTCTTTTGTCTTACAGTATTCAAAGATTATTAAATTAATATCTGACCCGCATCGCGGGGCCCCCTGCATCAGGGGTGGGCCCCGGGAGTAAATTATATTTATTTATTGCTCTTTGGAGTAAAGCATTTGATTGAAATCCGTTAATATGTTTATAAAAGCGAATATCTAATGTTTTTGAAGAACCTCGATGGCTCCCTCGGGTGGGTTCCCCCCTCTCTAGTCTGCACGGAAGAACCTTAAAGTAAATTTCCGATATAACTCGGATAAGATATTAGAAATATAGTTAGTAATCTTCTATCGAAAAAGGATTATTGCTTTTTTTTTTAGAGCACTGGTTTACATTAACCTATTACTGAAGTATTATAAATTATAATAAGCTAAACGAGCTACCATAATGCTAGTATAATAAGATAAATAGGGGGCTTTATCGTACTTTTCAGAAAGGGAATTAAATATTTTTGAAAGAAGAATCAAACCCTCTTCAAAAAAAAAAATAACCAAGCAATTAATATCTATTAATTTTTTACATATCAATACTATTATTATAAATTATTTAAAATAAACTTCTTGCTTTTTGGAAATTTTAGCAAAAAGAGCTTGGAATCAAACCTTTCACTTTCAAAAATAAACTATAAATATTTATTTATTAAATATCAATATTGTTATAATAAATAATTTTTTAATTCTTAGAAGTAAATAATAACCATTCCTTTTTAAACAATTTCCTGCTTTTGTATATTTTAAATCTTTTCGTATGATATAAAACATTTAAGAATTGACCAGTTTTCTCCGGGCGCCCGCCCGGGGGTGCCCCTGGGGGCTTTTTTACTAACAGAAGGAAAATTATAAATGTTAGCCCATCATTATTCAGTCGATATTCAAATATTGGAGTAGTTTTTACTGATACTAATCATTATTTTTAGTTGAAAAATCCTTTTTATTTTAATAATCCTAATAATAAAATAGAATATACATAATTAATGATTATTATATAAATATAGATTTTAGATAAATCATTAGAATATAAATTATCGGATGTTTGATTCGAACAACAATTAAGTTTTAGATTAATATTTGTTTTTATTAAAAATTAATAATAATTTTATCTTTGAAGAAATAATTTATTTAGGAAATGAAAGAATTGAACTTTCACCTTCTTATTGTAAGTAAATTGCTCTACCGTTAAGCTAATTTCCTATTTAATTTAAAAAATTCTTTTTTTGATAAAAGGCGAAATTATCATGTTCATGTTTATGTTAATAATTAGGGGGCCCAACGGGGTTGCCTCTAATTATTATTGATAAAATAAAAAGTAAAAGAATAGGGTTATACTTATGAAAAAAAAATTAGTGACTTGACTTTATGACCATTAACTTTAGAATTAAAAATCCCGTTGACCCCTCCAAATGAAGGTGCTACAAGAGAAATAGCAAAACTTATTATAAATTCATTATTTGGATGGGTAAATTAAATTTTTCATGGTTATCCTTTTACTTATATTTATGTTCCCGGTCCCCTGGGGCTTGCTAATATTTATTTTCCTAAATTAACCTTATTTCTGAGACCGACCCCCTGAAAGCATGCAGGGATGGGCACTATTCTTAATTGGGGGATTTAATTATTTACTATAAAATGGAATTACACCATTATCTGGTAATTAAGACTTACCATATTTAATAACACTTTATCAACTATTAATGTGGAGGGCCAACGGGGTGTTGAGGGATTTTGATTATACAAACTAGCTCTAGTCTTTCACAACTATATTACCCGGGAATTAATAATTAAAATTAATTCTTAAGCAAATTAGAAAATAATATCCATTTATTTTATATGGTTTATTAGTATCTACATATCTTCCTTTAGTTGTGCTATGGCAATTAATATATTTAACAGCATCTGTATGAGTGTCAAATTCTTTAAAATTAAAGGATTTTTAGTTGAATATAAAATCCCGTAGGCCCCTTTTTAATTTAGGGGTTTTACTTCCAGTTAAAGCTAGAGAAATTTTTTAATGTTGTTTATATTTTTTTATTAATAATATTCAATTTTGCTCTAACCTAATCATTAAAAATTTATCATAAAAGGATTTTTATTCTCGGTTTAACCATATATAGGGTAATTTTACCTGATTTAGCAAGACTCATTTTTTATTAATGTTTCCTTTAAATGTTTAAAACCTCGTTAGGCCCCTGAGGGGCTGAGAAATTCCCATCAATATTAAATAGATTATAATCTGGTAAAAATTAATTTATATTAGCTCCCGTCGGGGGCGCGGGGGGGCGAACGCCCTTGGGAGCTCTTTAAATATAATTTTTTTGCTTTAGTATTATCTAATTAATAATATCGATATACTCTAAATTATTAAATTAAAGTAAGAATGACTTTCTTAAAGTAAAACATTACATATTAAAATTATATTAAATTAAATATTCATATTTAAAACTAGGAAAGGGGGGGTTTATAAAATATATAACTTTTTATGCGGCCGAATATTATTAATAAAAGATAGTTTATAACTACTTTTAGGCTACCGGCCGGGGCACAGGCTATTTTAACTTTTTTTTTTTTCAAGTTCTTTTTTCATTTTTCAAGGTTTTATTTTTTAAGTCATTAAGAAGAATTGAACTTCTATCTAAAAAGTATGAATTTTTTGTTTTAACCGTTAAACTATAATAACTTACTTTTAATTGTAGTTTAAATAAATTATTTTTTTTTTCAAAAACTAAATTTATTCTAGCCCTCCGGGTCTAGATTTAAAAAATTTTGGGGCCCAACGGGATTTTTAAAATTAAAAACGCCCCCATTATAAGATTTATAAAAAGGCTAAAGAAAAAAAAAAGAAGCCTATCGAGAGTTTATAATCCTTAGCTTTTGATTTATGTCATTTAAAACATCATTTAATTAATGAAGTATATCTTATTTTAATAATTCTATAGGAATAATAAAAAATCCTGAACCTTTATTTTTAGGAACTTTAACACAAGAATAAATAATTACCCCTTTATTAAGATATTTCCATAATGTTGTCCGAGATATATTTAGAGCTGTATAAGCTCGAGCTAAATTATAAAAAGATTCCCTAAGAATTAATTTATTTTCCAAGATTTCATATAAATAAACTTTTTTACCACAATTCCAATTTGGATGTAATTCTCTTTTTCCAACCCTTAAATGAAGAAAATCGTCTTAATTTATTACTATTCATTTATTTTGTAAGAATAAAAATAGTATGTATTTTTAAGGGCTTTCCCTGTATTAATGTAAGTAGATATTGTTGTTCGAGGTATCTCCAATTTACGTGCTGACTCAGTAACAGAATTAAATTCATGTAATAGCTCAAAAAATTAACGCCGCAGGCCGAATAAACATATATTTTAACCGGTTTAAATAATGGATTAGATAAACCAATATTATCTATATTTATTTGTTTGTCTTTTAATTGACCAAATGAAAAATAGTATTTATTATTAAATAGTTCTCCTGACTTAATATATTTAGAAACAGACCAACTACTAATACCTAAATTTATTGCTGCTTCTTTTATGGAAACATATTGATTTATTAATTCCTTATCTATTGAATATACATTTATAAAACCATTACCATGTTTAGTGTTTGAAGAGTATAAATCTAATTTAGTTTTACTCATTAAAGCCTTACTTTCATTTGAGTATCTCAAATTCTCTCTAGATGCAGAAATTCTAGATTTATGTTCTTTAGACAATTTTCTCCCAATTGTTGAACCTGCTTTTCTAAGTAAATTATATTTTGAGTTATAGTAATCAATAAGGAATTGTTCTAATTCTAAAACTTCTTTTTCGTTTTTATCTGATAAAGTTATAATAATTAAAGAAAAATTTTCCATACCATGACGTAATAAAGCAGCAATAATTAATGAAGTAAATTTTAGTTTAACAGAATTGTAAGTATAATAAAAACCTAATCTTTCAGCTAAATTCAAAGAACTACCTACGTAACATTTAGAATTTTTTCTATTAAGCCAGATATAACATCCTGATTGGTTTTTAGTTAATTTATATATTTCCTTCTTTTTTGTAAATAGGGATCATTAAAACGTAAGTTTGACTCATTATTTTTATATTTCCAAGGGTAAATTCTTACTATTAGCCCCCTTCATTATTTCAGATATAGTTACAGCTTAGTAAAGGGGGATTTTTAATTCCTTGGTTCATTACTACTCCCGGAACTAGGGGAATCAAGAGGAGGGGCCCACCGGGGGGGGGGTGTTATATTTAAGATTTAAATAACACTATATAATGATCTAATCAGATTTAACTTTAAGTTTATACATCATTGATGAATGGAAATGTGGAGTAACAAGAGATCGAAATTTATCCATTGAATCTACCTTAATATAAATTCTATACCGATCTTTACTTTTCTTGTGAGATGTACAATTTAAATCAAAATTTTCCTTTAAAACTTTAATTAATAACTCTACTTCACTTAAAGTATAGGAGTCAGTATTTAGATGAAAACCATTTTCATGTACTACCATCATCCATTGCCCAATATGCTAAACCTACAGGTGTTAACAATTCACCAATGTTTAAAGGAATTCTTTTTTCTCCATTTACATAAAATAAATCATAAATATTATTAAAACACGGCAATGAATATGTTTGAAATATAACTCTAGAGTAAATCTTACCTGTCCGAGAATCAGGCTTACGATCACTATATTTAAGGCCTAAATTACAATAATCTTTAAATAATTCATACAAATGTATTATATATGCTTCATGAATTAAGCCTTGTTCAAACTGCAATCTCGCATTTATACCTCTAAAAACTTTACGGATACATAAATCCCCTAAGATTAAACCAATCATTACCTCATGTAAATCTTGAGATACAGAAAAAGAATTTTTTATAACATTAGTTAATCTCTTAGTACTATAAAACCGATTAACATAACCTGCACTTAAATTATTAAAATAAAACATTAGACTTGAACTTTCTAGATTATGTCAATTAAGACATGATTTGTATTAAACTATCTTTTAATCAATTCTTGTTATTTATAATTTTTCATGCTAAAAAAACATGACTTAGATAAAACTATTTTTCATGCTAAAAAACATGACTTAGATAAAACTATTTTTTATTATTTTTAATAAGAAAACAGTCTTTGACCTGGTTAATCTCTTGTTATATTATAAATATAAATAATTACCCGCTATTAACTATTTATATACCACCTGCTATAAATCCTGATATATAATTACCATCAATAGGAATATAATTATCATTATTTTTATTACAATGTGAAGGTAAATAATTTTCTATAATTATACGTGATTTATTCATACTTTTAAATAAATCAGCTAGTTTAGTAATACCGTCCGAAGTCAAATGACTTCCTGATGTTATAATCTCAGCAGCTAAACACCAAGATTCAAAATCTTGGAATTTATTACCTCTTAAAGGGTAAGATTGAAAATGTGGTATAATTATATTATTTATATCTGATATTTTAGAAACAGTAAAATGAATCATTCCATTTGTACGTGGCTTAGATATAATCCCACAATTAAAGTAATTTTGTACTACTTTTAGTAATTCTATATCATTATCCATAATAGCAATTGAAAATCTTAATTTAGCTGTTTTTTACCTGATTTAGTTTTATAAATATTTATATTGAAACAACCCTCTGCTTCAGTAAATCCTGTCATAAACCAAGCTAATTTATAGTTATTTATCATAATTTTACGTTTTCCAGGGATAATATCTTATTCTCATAGCCCCCCTCTATTTGAGATTCAGTTAGTTACAGTAAAGGGGGATTTTTAAATCCCTGGTTTATTACTACTCCACTGCAGTTTCCACTACACTAACTGTGGTTCGACTTCACAGCAGTCATAGAATAACAGGCATAAATATAATCTTAAAAATATTTATAATCAAATATAAACGATTGTCTATATATAAAACTATAAACACAATTAAACCTTATTTACTTGGGGTTATTCTATTTCCGCCGCGCGTGACGAGCGATTTGTACACACCGAATATTATGTTTCACCCGGGCAATCCTGATCCCGGATTACTAGCAATTCCTACTTCATATAATCGAGTTGCAGATTATAATTCGTTTATTAACCTTTTTTAAAGATTAGCAAAATAAATTTTTTTGCTTCTTATTGTAAAGGTCTTTGTGGCACGTCTATAGCCCACTCCATAAGGGCCATGAAGGCTTGTCTTAGTCCTAATTAACTCAACATTAATCGAGTACTTCTGTAGTTTAAATTAATTTTTATTTTAATTTTCATAATTACAGACAAGGGTTTTGCTTGTTAACGAAATTAATCTAACGTCTTACGATACAAGCTGACGACAGCCATGCAACGCCTGTGTTACCAATATAATTAGTACATTGCAAGAAGTGGTAAGGTTATGCGTGGGTTATCGAATTAAATAACATGCTTCACTGCTGGTCTTCAGCACCGTCAATACTTTTGGGTTTCAATCTTGCGATAGTACTCCCCAGGTGGAGTGGTATAGTCTTCACATTAAAACTGATTTTATTACCAATTTTATCCACTCATAGTTTAGGGTATGGACTACAAGGGTCTCTAATCCTTTTTGCTCCCCCCATACTTTTAGTATCTCAGTGTCAGTGTTTAATTAGATAGATGCCTTCGCCTTTAGTGTGTCTACCAAGTATAAAAAGATTTCATCCTTACTCCTAGTATTCCTCTATCTTCAATTACACTCTAGTATCTCAATTACATTTTATAATTTTTCTATTGAAATTTTATAACTACTGTTTGATAATACAACCTACATACGCTTTAGACCCATTTATGTTGAAGAACGTTAACCCCTCTCGTATTACCGCGACTGCTGGCACGAGATTGGTCGGGATTAATAAATAGGTAACGTCATTATCCTCCCTATTTTTTAGAGGTATACCATAAAGATGCTTTTTCCTCTTCTAGTTAGCTGGATCAATCTTTTCGATCATTGTCCAAAATTTTTTACTGCTGACCTTTTTGTTAGGTATGGCTATTATTTCAGAGCCATTGTGACGAACCCTCCTCTCAGACTCGCTACAGATCGTAGGCTTGGTAAGCTGTTACCCCACCAACTACCTAATCTGAAATAGGCGCATCCCACGGTGAAAACTTTCCTTTTACCATTCCCGGAGGAATAGCAATATAAGGGATTTACCCTATCCGTGGTGTAGCTTCCTATTTATTACTCACCTGGTCGCTATGAATATATAATATTCATTCAACTAGCATGTATGAAACTTCTAGATAACGTTACTTCCGAGCTAAATTCAAACTCTTACAATATTTACCCTTTTGAGGTGACAATAATTATTTATTATATACGATAATCGGATATAGCCAGTTAATTTAATTCAATAATCGAATATAGCTAGTTTATTTAATACAAGGGGGGAAGAAAGCCCAATAATATTATTAGTTTCTTGGGGGGGGAGCCACCCAGAATATTTGGAAGGGGGGGGGGTGTTCATATGATTGTCATATGAATAAAAAAGTTAGCTGATATATTTATAGGCCCCCTACCAGAGACTAAATTAATAGTATAATATTTAAGCTCTTAATTTATACATCAATGATTCATGAAAATATGGTGTAACAAGAGATCTAAATTTATCCATCGAATCTGACTTAATATAGATTCTATAACTATCTTTCCCTTTTTATTATAAATACAATTTAAATCAAAATTTTCTTTTTAAAACCTTAATTAATAATTCTACTCCAGTTAAAGTATAAGAATCAGTACATAAATGTAAAAAAACCACTATTATGCTTACAGCCGTCATCCATTGCCCAATAAGCCAAACCAACAGGTGTTAATAATTCATTTATATTCAAAGGAATTCTTTTAACTCCATTGTAATAGAATAAATCATAATTATTACTAAAACAAGGTAAAGACAAAGTTTTAAATCTAATAGAAGAATTAAACTGACTTCCTAATACTATTTCGCCTCTAGTATTAATCCTTAAGTAATTAAGGAAGTTGATAATTTCCATTTATCTTTTAAAGATATTTGACCATTTTGAGCATATCTCAAGATTGTATTTTTGAGAACATTCAAAATGTAATGCAGCTTTTCTAGCAGAAGTAAAACTATTTACAAATGAACCGTGGAATCATATTGATAAATAGCAGTTCCTTGTGTAGCACTAATAAAAAACTTTAGTTTCTTCAGAATGACTTTTACCATAATTTGGATGATTCTCACCTAATTTAGCTATGCTCATCTTAGTACGTGTTTCAGCAGAAAGAGATTTTCCTTTTTATTGGCTTCACTAATTATTGCTTTTAGCTTCTTCACTATGACTTTTACCAAAATTTGGATGATTGACTCCAGTTCTACCAAATAAAGGATGATTTTCACCAGATCTTTTCGCTAATGATTCTTCATCATGTTTAAAACCTAGCAAAGAACCTGCAATTTAAGTATATTATAAGTATTTGGTTCATCCTCCGAAAAGATCAAATCAAGATAATATTGCTCACGTTTAATAATCAATTTACGAATTTCTTCTGTAGATAAATTAGAAATATCTTTTATACTCAAGAATATTTAGAGAAAATGCAGAATATCCATGACAAAGACAAAGAAGAGCGTTATATATATGCATAGATTTATTACGATTTAAATAACTTTTAATAAAATAATTTTTTAATCGTTTAGATAAATCCATTGCAGAACCAATATAGATTTTACCAGATTCGTTATGTTTCCACTGATATACCCTGCTTTTTCCTTTACTATCCTTTAGAATTTGATCCTTACAAGTTTCTGCATTAGAATAGATAATAACTGAAACAATATTATTTTTTAAATTGGTTCGATTCTTCTCCCGCCCGATGATTAATAGTATACTTATTTATTTGACACACTTTATGGTTATAATAATAATAAAGGGGGTAGTAGACTTGAGCAATTACTCTTCTTGAATCACAATTAAAAATTAAAGTCAAGCATATTATTATTATTATTGTTATTATATATGAAATATACTGTTATAATTTTAAAGTAGGTTTGCCGAGATTTTCACAAGAATATATTAAACCGGCTGCGCGTTCTTTTATCTAGTTTACCCCCCCCCCCGGGGGGGGTAAACCCCAAGGGAGTTTACCCTTATAAAGTTTAGGAGCAGAACCACAATAATCTTTAAACAAATCATATAAATGTAAAATATAAGCTTCATTATTTGAACCTTGCGCGAATTGCAATCTTAGATTTTACCCGGTTTGGTTATACATAGATCACCTAGACATAAAACCAATAAGAACTTGTTCTAAATCAGGATTTATAGAAAAGAAAAAAGAATTTCTTTCATTCTTAGATAATCTACCAGAACTATAAGATCTATTTAGAAACACTGCATTCGTTAATCTTGTAACAAAAATTAAGATCTAATTTTTGTTTAGGATTACCCGTTACTCTAATTAAAGGTATGAAAGAATAGGGAGGGAGGGACTCGAACCAATTTAACAATCCAATTTAAAACATCATTTTTTGGAGAGTCATAATTCTAATCAATTATTTCCGCCCCTCTATTTTTTTTATCTCACGCCGATCTCCCTATTCTTTCGAATAGTCAGCTACATAATATAACTCGGCTCTCTGGGCGTATAAATTAAAGGAAATAAAATTACGATTAATAATAGAAAGGAATATGATAAATATTAAGGGTTCAGCTTCATGATAGGGATAAATATTTAGTAATAGATAGATATAAAGAAGAAAAGGTGAATAAGTAATATTTAAAATAATAATGTTACTATTAGGAATTATAACTCTAGTAATGACGATACCATTAGCTTTCTTTTATTTATCAACAATCTTAATTCACAGATTAGCTCTTTTAATATTACTATTCAGTGCTTTATTATCATATAATACGTTATATGTAATACCATTATCAACTGGTATAGGAATATTAGGAGGGTTATTTCAACTATCATCTTTATCTCAAAGCCTAGAAATATTTATATTAATTATAGGAAGTATAATTTTATTATTAGTACCTGAAGGGAAAGAAATTAATACAAAAATAGTTTTCTCGGGCCAAGGGTCCGAAGAAAATATTAAAGATCCTATTAAAACAGCAACTTTATGGAATTATTGGGATAACTTATCATCTAATGTTAAAGAAGTTTTATCAATTACAAATAAAACTAATAATAATTTAGGATTGAAAGATTATCCTTTAATTATTTTATTCACTACATTAGGGATGTCATCATTAATATCTAGTTCTGATTTAATTACTATGTTTTTAGCAATAGAATTACAAAGTTTTTTGCTTTTATACATATTAGCTACTATGAATAGAAATTCAGAATCAGCAGTAGCAGCAGGATTAAAAATATTTTTACTTGGTGGTCTTTTTCTTCTTGTTTTATTTTATTAGGTTCTACATTAATATATTCTTATACAGGTTTAACTAATTTTGAATCATTAAACATCTTACAAAGTGTTATTGGTCAATCATTTGAAGAAAATTCTTATAATTATTTAGCTATAGGTGCCTTAATCTTGACTATGGGATTCCTATTCAAAAATTAGTGCTGCCCCATTACACTCTTTGGGCTCCTGATGTTTACGACGGGGTTCCTACTATAGTTACAACTTGGTTAACTATAATGCCTAAATTGTCTATAATTGTCTTTTTTATGATGAATAAATTCCTTTTAAACTCTAATTTATTAATGATATCTGCTTTATTATCACTATTATTAGGTTCTATTACTGGATTAGCTCAATATAAAATAAAACGACTATTAGCTTATAGTACTATCTCGCATGTTGGATTCATCCTTTTAGCTTTAGGAAATGAAAGTGTTAATGGTTTAGAAAGTACGTTATTCTATATTACTCAATATACTATAACTAGTTTAAATACTTTCTTGATATTAATATTATTAGGCTATACATTAGATAAAAATAATATTGTATCTATTTATTCACCTATTCAATATATTTCTCAACTTCGAGGACAATTCTACCATAATCCTACACTTAGTATTGCATTAGCGTTATCTTTATTTTCTATGGCTGGTATTCCACCGTTAGCAGGATTCTTTTCTAAATATTTTGTTATTAATTCAGCTTTAATGAACGGTAACTATTTCTTAAGTTTAGTTATAGTTATCTCTAGTGTAATTAGTGCTGTTTATTATCTTCAAATTATTAAAACTTTATTCTTACCTGATAATAATAATATTTCTTCAATATCAGAAAATAATAATTTATCACCTATATTAGCTTATATTATAGCAATATTAACCTTATTTATTACTTTCTTTATAATTTACCCTACACCAATATTAAATAGTATACACATTATAGCTACCTCTCAATATTATTTCTAATGAATTCATTTTTATTTTATTTTATTTTAGTACTGGTAATTGTAATTGCCCTTTCTTGTTCTTAATTTATTTTTTTTCTGCTTCAAAACCAAACGAAGAAAAATTAACTACTTTCGAATGCGGGTTCACTCCGATCGACCAAGCTAGACAGAAATTTCTATTCACTTTTACTTGGTTGGGATTTTATTCCTAGTTTTCGATTTAGAGGTATTACTTCTTTTCCCAGCTGCTGTATCGATGAATTCTATCGCAAATTACGGTTTTTGGATTCTTTTATTCTTTTTAGTTGTACTGACAATCGGGTTTATTTATGAGTACTGCTCAGGAGCTCTTAACTACGCTAACAAAGAAAACAACCTAAAACACCCCCAGCTCAGTCTTTTTTATTCATAATAATATGTCTTCTAAGAATAATAAATCAATATTTATAAATACAAATAGTAAATATAATATTAGAAATTTTAGTTCTGCATCAAATAATGGTTTACTTAAGGATTACTGGTTAAATCTGAAACCAGTTTCTAAGTGGTATTGTTTAGATGAGAATGGTAATTCTATTAATTATTCTAATGAGTTCAAGGAAATTAATGGAATTTATATTTTTAGATTAATTAAAGAACCTTGGAAATGTTATGTAGGTAGCGCAGTCTCTTTTATCTAAAAGATTACTAACTCATAAATGGGCTTTTTTTATTCATTCTATTAATTCTGGTAATTCTTCAGTTCCTTTTATTTTATAATGCAATTAATAAACATGGTTGGAAATCCTTTGAAATAGCAGTCTTAGAGATAGTGCCTATAGCAGAATTAGCTAATCGTGAGAATTATTATGTTTTAAAACCCTACTATAATCTAAAAATATTCAATTGATGGTAAAGTTCAACATTCAGATGAAGTACGAGCTCAAATTAGTTTATCTGTTTTAGGCGAGAATAACTTTTTTTTTGGACGGACGCATAGCGAGATATCCAAATTAAAGATCTACTAAATTATTATCTAAACTGGCTATGTCCGTTGTAAAAATATATAATGACAAGTACAATTTCTATTATTATATATATGCTAATTTTTATTTTCAACTATTATGTTATTTTATTTGTTCAATTTTTTTATATAAGGCGAGAGCATATAGCTTAGGGTTACGATTAACGGCCAATATGATTAAAGGCCTTGCTTTCATTTTTCTTATATTTTTACATATAATATTTTTTTTTGATCTTCTTTTATCCTGATTCTATTATTATTTATTCTTTTTATTCCTATAATAACATATTCAAATGCTGAAACAGACAAGTTAAAAATTTTAGTTGATTCTAAACAGAAAACTGGTATTTATATGTGGAAGCATAAAGAATCGGAGAAAATTTATATAGGTTCTGCAATGGATTTATCTAATAGATTTAATATGTATTTTTTTAAAAGTAGTTTAAGTCGTCATACATATTCTTATATATATAACGCTTTATTACTCCATGGCCTTTCTATGTTTTCTTTTATCAATTTTGAATACGTTGATGTCTCTAATTTATCAAAAAGAAGATGCCCGTAAACCAATTTTGGAACGAGAACAGTACTATCTTGATATCATTTTTAAGGAGACTAAAACCAAATATTTATAATATCTTAAAGGTAGCAGGATCTCGCTTAGGAACACGACATACTAACGAAGCGAAAGATAAAATTAGTAAAGCTAATTCTGGTGAGAATCATTCAATGTATGGTATTGATAGAACAGGTGAGAAAAATCCAATGTTTGGAAAACTCATTCTGTTAAAACTTTTAGATAAAATAAGTATAGCTAAAGGTACATCTATTTATGTTTATTCTTCGGATGGTTCAACACTTATTAATACTTTTACTTCAGCAAGGAAAGCCGCTGAGGAATTTAATTGTGACCATACAACTATCATGAGATATGTTAAAAATAATAAACTATTTCAGAACAAATGGATTTTATCAGCAACCTTAATTATTAAGGAAAAATAGTAGGGGTTCTAAATATACTATTGCTGTAGTCTTGTTATATATTAGACTCCTAGTCTAACATCCCACTGGCCCCCCTCCTGTAATGAACACGGAGGATCAGATTATTTAGAAGCATTAATTAAATCTAAAAAAACTTCCTTAAATAAAACTATTTATCAATTGTCTAAAGATAAAAAAGAATTAATTAATTCTTTTCCTTCATTAAATATAACTGCTTTATACTTTAAATTAGATAAAAAAACTATTAAAAAATATGTAGATTCTGGGATATTATTAGGTAATGAATGGTTTCTTATTACAAGTATTAATAAAAATCCTGAACAAGAAATTTATAATATTAAAGATTCAGGAATCAATAAATCTATTTTAACCCCTGTTTATCAGTATTTAATAGATAAGGAGAGCATTAAATTAATAAAAAAACTTTCCCTTCTATTATTACTGCAGCATCATATTTTGAAGTTAATCCTAGTAATAATAAGAAGATATCTTTTAAAAGTCAAAAAACTTTTAAAGATATATATTTATTAAGTAATGATAATTTTTAGATAATACTAGTAATAACAATAATTCACCTTCTTAATATATCAAACTTTTTAATTCTCAGTATTTAATTTGTTTTGAGGTCAATTGGCTATAAAATCAGTTAACACCCCACTGGGCCCCTCATAGTTCCTTTTCCCAGTCAGCTGTTGATTTTCTTTCGATTAAAACCTAAAAAAAAATATTAAATTACGATCCGGTCCGTCCCGCCTTTTCTTCTAAATGTTTATATTAATAGATATTAACTGTGTGGAGCCAAACGCCGGCCGGGCTTAATAAAGATTCTAGTAATTACTAATTAAGATATATAAGTAATCCTTATTAAGTATAAAAGGTTTTTCCCCCTGTTCTGCAAGCACGGCAAAAAATTTTCTGTTCATTTTTATTTAGTGGGTCTACTTTTCCTTATTTTCGATTTAGAAGTGTTACTTCTTTTCCCGGCTGCGGTATCGATGAATTCTATCGCAAATTACGGTTTTTGGGTTCTACTATTCTTTTTAGTTGTACTGACTATCGGTTTTCTGTACGAATATCGATCAGGTGCTTTAAATTATGCTAACAAGGAGAAATAATCCAAACACCCCCCCTTTCTATTTCAAAATTAGTAATGGGTCGTTTAACAAGTCACAATCTCGTAATTACCATGTGTTTCCTTCATTAAGAAAAGAAACTATAGAAAATTTAGAAGATAATGATAATAAAAATTTACCTGGATTAGATGTAGATATTATTAAATGGCTAATCACAAATAAACCTGCTAAAGAGTATATAAATAGTGAAGAGTCTAAAAATAATATTTATAAAGATAATAAAGGGCAATCTGGGATATATTTATGGTTAAATACTACTAACGAGAAGTATTATATTGGTTCAGCTAAGGATCTTAGAAATAGATTGGCTAGATATTATAGTTCTAAGGAACTAGCTAGTGCTAATCATCTTATACATAAGGCTATTATAAAACATAAACATCAAAATTTTTCTTTATTTATATTAGAATATTGTAATTTAGAGAATTTAATTGCAAGAGAGCAATTTTTATTTAGATTCTCTTACTCCATTTTTTATAATATACTAAGAATTGCTGGTAATTCTTTAGGTTTTGAACATTCAGAAGAAACTAAAGAATTAATACGTAAAATTAAAATTAATGATCCTAATTTATTAGAACGTATAGAAGGGTTAAGTACTATAAATAGAGGGAGTACTAAGTCTGAGGAATTCAAAGCTCTTCGAAGTGCTTTAACCAAAGGGGAGAATAATCCCATGTTTGGTAGGACTCATTCTCCTGAATCTCGAGCTATAATGGGTTCAAAAAAAAAAAGGAATTCCTTTTAAGTGAAGCCCAGCACATAAAGGTAAATCAAAGTCTGGCTCCATTAATATTCTGGCCCCAATTTTTTTTTTATTTACTAATATTTAGCATAAAACAAAATTATAAAAACCCTAACCACTTTTTTATTTTTTATAGATTATTAATAATTAATTACATAATCAATTTTTTATTAGGGTTATTTAGATTAAGGTTATTAAAGCTTATATAGTTCAAGTCTATTTTTTATTTGTTTAATTAGTTTATATAACAAAACTTATTAAAAAATATATAAGTAGTTAATGTATAATTTTTATCTTTTAAATGATCCTTTTTAAATCTAATTTAAATATTTAATAAATAAAGGATTGTCAAACATATATAAAAAATTATGAAACGATGGCTTTTTTTCAACAAATGCTAAAGATATAGGTACTCTATATTTAATTTTTGCATTATTCTCAGGTATGATTGGTACTGCATTTTCTATGTTAATTAGATTAGAATTAGCAGGGCCAGGAATTCAATACTTACAAGGAGATCATCAATTATATAATGTGATCGTAACTGCTCATGCTTTTATAATGATGATTTTTTTTGGTTAACAATATGCATATATTACCAATCTTAGAATAAATAAATATCATACTTATATTAATATTAGTAATGATAAAGATTTAGATAACGCTAAAAATTCAGATAGCGATAAAGATTTAGATAACGATAAAAAATAAAAACCCCCCGGGGATCAGATAATAAAAAAGAATTAAAAATTCTGATTTTACTAAAATTGAAGTAAAAGATCCTTACAACAACAGGGATACTATACTAAAATTTACTAAAACAAAAAGGTATTTATATATGGAAATCATTAAATGACGAAATATTATATGTAGGGCATTCAATCAATTTATATAATCGAATAAGCTCTTATTTTATGTCTTCAATTCTTAAGACTAAAAGCTCGAAGAGTCCTTAGATATCTTAATAAATACGGTTTTACTGAAATAAATTTAACAATTTATATTGTAGATAATTCTACTAGTTTAGAAGAATTAATTAAATTAGAACAACATTTTATAGATACTTTTAAATCCAAAATTAAATGTGGATTTGATAGCTAGTGGTTCTGGGTCTCATGAACCCATATTTTTTTTATTATTTAATCTTTTTATTCTTATTTATCTTTTTTATTGTTATTTATCTTTATAAATATTTGTTGTTATTCCTTTATTGATAATATATTATTAATATTGAACATATTAATAGGCATGGCCGTGTAAAGTAGAAATACTTTTTTTTTTTTTTTTCACTATATGCGGGAACATCTTTAAGTTTTTGATACTAGTATTGCAGACTTTCGGAACTTATAGGTATACGAAAAGCGGCAGAATACAGTAACAATTCAAAAAATTAGACAATCCGCAGGGAACTACTAAAAGAGTGCTGATTGATAGACTTTCTATCCATTGAAAAGGCCGCTTTTTATTTATTTATTAGTTTTTTTATAATTACCTTTTTATGACCATTACCCTTTTATGTCCATTAATTTATTCTTTTAATAATTTTTAGCAGAACTTTGAGTTGAGCGTGGTATTAAATCATCTTTTTCTAGATTAATCCCTATGAATTTTGAAAAATAACCGAACCCTCTCTAAAGAGATAAAATCAAAAATCTACCCGTGAAACTGTATTTATGTTAATAACCTGGCTGAACCTTGTTTTATGTTTGATCGCAGTTTAACCCTGCTTTCTTCATATTATACAGCCTGAATTTTTGATTGTAATTTTAAGAGCCTTAAGTTTAGAGATAGCGGACAGCCTAACCGAAGGAACCGAGTCTGACAAAGAAACAGATACATTTTATTTTTAATAATTTGTCTAAATCTTTTAATTTTGAAATAGGGATTTTGATAGTCTTTTCCTTTTACCATAATAAATGAGCTCAATAAAAGTATAAAGCGGACGTTAGCTGAGTCACCAATACAGACGTTCTGGAAACAATAAGGAACAATATTAATTAGTCGGTCCACCAAGCCTTTTTGGTTTGATCGTGGTTATTTACGGAGAGCCAAA
>WAEK01000041.1:0-53452 GCA_011634665.1 Mortierella sp. BCC40632
ATTCAACTGAGAAGCAGCGAAACCTAAAATATCAGTGTGGATTTAGCAAGGGATCGATAGAAGAGTGAATCTAGTTGGGTCAGTAGGGGAAGATCTTGGAGAATGGGGGCCAGATGAAAACATTGTTTTGAAATGATTGCTGAGAAAAGGTAGATGAGGAAATTAAATGGAAGAGATTATAAAAGGGGTGCGGAAAGTATGAAGTGGATTGGTAAAGGAGATTGGTGTAAGTGGTATGAAGTAGTTTTCTATTTCTCAAGAAAAAGGGAAAAAATATCAATGCAGGAAGTAGAGAAATAAAAAGTGTATGTTATTTGGATAGAATGTCCTTCAAGTTGTTATAAAAAGGAAATGAAAGAATGAAGTAAAAAAAAAAAAAGAAAAAAAAATCTAAAAGGCCATTTGACTGAACAGTTTTCCGAAGTCCTCTCCACCAATTGTCAAAAAGAAAAAAATAACAAAAAATTACAAAATGGCACTAGACATTAGCAATGTTAAAAAGGGGTCCTTTTAAATATTTTGTTGCATGAAGGTACCACTTGGCTCCAATTATGGTGTCGGCTCGAGGGGCGGCAAAAGGAAAAAAAAAAGATGCATTTCGTTTCACAGGAAACTATGGGTAAGGGATCGAAAAGGATGGATGTCTATGGATGAATTGATGTGCTTAAATTGCAAAACCTGTGAAGTTCAATTCAAAAACAACTCAAACCAACTGATTTTTATTTAAAAAATCGATGTTAGGGCTGAAAGGTCATCTTTCGGATGCTAAAAGGGAGAAAGTATCCGTCATTCGAATACGTTTGAAATCGAAAGGAACATGGTTAAAAGTTAAAGGTGTGATGACCTTGCAGATGAAAGGAAGTTCCTCTCCAGCGGAACTGAATGCAGAATCACTCGAACATGTTGATGAAGAAAGGGAGTTTGGAGAAAGTGAAGGGGTGTACCTTACCGAGGAGGATATGGTTTATAAAAAGTAACAGTGATGCAAATAACATTATCGATATTGCACAAAGGTACAGAGGCAAGTATTCTGCTAAACAGATTTAATTTTACAAGTGCAGCTAATTCCACTCAGCTGATTTCAGCAATTGTTGGTCAAGACGAAAGGAGAAGTGTGGATAAGAAGTAAGGATGGTACAGAATTACTTAAATCCTCCCCAGATGGAATCTGTGGCTCTCTTAATGCTAGCCAAAAAAAGGGGTAGGGGGGATTTTGGCGAAGATTTGCAAGCAGAAGAGGAAAAGGATTCAAAAGGGATTCAATGGGGGCACGGGGTGATTGATCTAAGTATGACTCGGGCTCGATGGCTCCTAGCATAGTTGAGAGAAGGAGCAGAGATCAAAGACTTTGAAGATGATGATTCAAGGACGATTCAGGGATTAGCGATTTGCTTAGGGCAAGGCGTAAGCCAACAAAGATCTTTGGGGCGTCTGATTAATTTCGATGGGGTATGGTTCCCTGCGACAAGTGGAGGTCCTAGCACAGGGCATTGATTGGTCGAACATCAGGAAGTTCAAAGAGATGGGTCGACTAAATAAGAATGTCAAGAGCAGCAAAGGGATGGTGGGATGTCGAATATGGGGTCTCCATTGCGGAAGCCGCGAAAGATATGGAATTGCCCTGCAAGGAACAGGACCCATTTAGCGACAATGATGAATCAGTGGAGGTTGAAGATGATGTGAAAAATATGAGTATTATAATTGATAACGAGCGAATAATCACTCAATGGAAAGCCATTTGGTACTCAAGGATGGCTGGAATCGATGTTGAGGTCAAAAAACCTGACCACTGGCCAAATGGAAAGGTTGCTTAAAAGGATGGAACAGTTCCAAACGGCAAATAGGGAAATAATATCGGAATGAAGAAAAAAAATATAGGAGAAAAAAGATGGAGAAAGGAGTGATAAAAAATATTTTGTTGTTGGGCATAGAATGGAAAAAGTCTTCTCAAACAAAAGGAAAAAGACTGGATTTTTAAAGAAGAATAAAAGAAATGGATGTGGAGAGGAAAGAAACAGGCGTATTATGTATAAGAGAGGGGTAGTTGGGTTCACTGTTTTGGAAAAAGAATGTGAGAAGTTAAAATGTTTGGAAAAATAATAGTAATGGGGTTCACGCCTTTACTGGACAACGTTTATCCTGGGGCTTATTAACTAAGGAAGGAAAAATGAAATATGAGAATTAAAAGAAAAAAAGATGAAAGAAATAAAAAGCCTCAAAATATATTAATACTGTGTGTTGCAGGATTCTGTATGATGAATGAGGGTTTGTTGTATGAGTGAAAATCACGAGATCAGTTGGTTCAATTTATGAACAAGTATGGTTAAATGGCCGATTCTGAGCTATCATTGACGTGAGGAAAAAGATTGTTATGCCGAAGGACTAAGAGGGGCGGATTATTGTATGTGCACCTCACAAAAAGTAGTGGGGAATGTAACTATTAAAAGAGTTGAAAATCGATGGTAGAAGGGATCAAGTGGTTTAAAAACACTGGTGTTTAAGAGAAATCTTGGCAAAACTGTGCCAATCAAGTCACTTAAATACTAGTAGATTTTCTATGCGAATAGTTATTGGAAAATATCCGGGGAACATTCCAATGGAGCTCAAGGACCTACATCCTGTAGAAGAAAATATATTTGTCCTATTTTGGTGTTCTGTGAACTGACTAACTCAAAGTACGGCACTGAACTCCAGAAGTGCGTCCTGGGTACCATTTTGTCCAGGGACGGATAGGGAATTTATGAAAGTCAGCGCATATCGGAATACTCCCGGGTACGCAGAGGGATAATCAGAAATCCAGAAGGGGAGCCGGAAAAGGACGTCTCGATGGTTGAAATAGAAAGAATTGAGAGCGCGTCCTCCTGGTTACAAAAACAACAATAGGCTGTATATGAAGTGAGATTGATGGGCCAATTAAACATGGAGGGAGTTGCTTGATGCCGAGATGAATAAAACAGTTAAAAGCTCTTTCAGTTTTGGGGTAACAAGGCGAACAAATAGCCACAAGAAAAATTATGATGCCAGTGGATGATGGGCGCAGGTACATGGCTAACGAAAGAAATAGGAAAATTTGGTATTTGGTGTGATAATAAGAAGGTGGTAAAATATTCCAATCCTGCTTATTGGGGCATTTATTTCCCACTTTCTTTACGTAAATGGGGGGAGGGTTTTTATTCGTTAAATTATGAAAGGGGATCGACTCGGAGGCAGAGGAAGACCGCTAAAAAAATATGAAAGGTATTTGTAAATTTTGGGAATCTGAAGACAGTAATATGGGTTGAAAAAAGATGTTTTTGGGAATGAAAAATGGTCAATTCCTTGAAAAATACTGGCATTCATGAAAAGAAACTTGAAGAAGGGATCTGGATGACAAACGAGGATAAGGGAGGAGTGCCTAATATCGAAATAGCTCAAAAAAAAGTTTTGTCGTAAGGTCCCATTTTATCGGTACAAAGGGCAAAAGAAGAAAGTACTGGACAGATAAGGAACAGATAAAGTTTGAAAAATGAGATGTAAAAAAACAGTAAAATAAGTAAAAAGAAAATATTGATCAGGATAATAATAATATATCATTTTATATGGATGTACCAAAGAATTCTTTGAAGATAATGAATAGAACAAGATTAAGAATATTAAAAGATGTTGCTAAAAACAAAGAAAAAATATTATTCAAAAAAGGGAGGTAGTGGAATGGACAGTTAACAATACTGAATACTGACACAACAAAACTGAATTGGTGTGGCAATAGATTTGGGATACTCTAGATCCCATTACGAGCGTATGCCAAATTTGAGGCTGTTATCAGTTGACCGAAGGTTTTGGAAGATCCCGAAATATATTCTGATGCTTTTGACTGGATTCAAAAGCGAACAGTTTTGGGCTATCATAACCGTAAGCTCCAAGAACTATAAATGGAAAAGCGATCGCAAAAGTGATATTCGAGAGGTCGAACAAAAGGTAAAATTATGTAAAATCCCTAATGGCGGAAAAGTGAAAAAGTAAACGTGATAGTTAATTTTAGTTCGTTTGAAAATATAATAATCAATGGGGATAGGCTATCGATTCAACCAATCTAGTACGATTGCTGGTACCAGCTGTCATTCTGAGGCGCGAATTATAAGAACAGTTGTACCTGAAGTTTACAGCACTTTTGAAAAAGTTTGGAACACCGCAGCTCTTTGGAACCTACATGTGATGACAGGAGTGAGGGACGTTTGCAGTGGCAAAAGCATTTTTAGTGATCCAGGTGGACCAGAATTACAACCCATCATGATCCTGTACTATTTATGATGCATTGGAAAAGGCAGTGGCAAAAAGGTTTTTGCGTTCATACGGACGACAGGTGGGCGAAAAAAAAAGACAGTTGGAGGTCTAGTGTGGCATTTTGTTGGGTTTTAGGGTTCAAGGTACACCTCATACATTATTGCTTGTGGACAAAAATGACAGTATCGAGGCGATGATTGCAAAAAGGATGTTATCAGTTGTTCGGCGGTTGGTAGGACTGATGAAAAAAAGATTGATAAAAAGCATCAAAATCCATAATTGTGGGAGGATATTGTAATAGTGGTATCGGGATGGGTGTCGTTTCGGGTACCCCAAGCCGGTATCAGATGTGACGGTTTAATGAAAAAAAAAACAGATTTGAATATCGTCGAGGTATATTTGACACGAAGTGAACGGTTATAATATTGATCTTTTGAAGTTTGGGAGGAAATAAACATGGATCTGCAGTACAACAGAGGATCGTTGGCAAAAAGGTATATGTGTAAAATATATCACCAAACATGCTGCTATTCAAAGCGACTATCGCAAAAAGCAAGAAAGAGCAATAGTGAAGGTGAACAGAAATGGGCCAAAAGCAACTTATATTCAGAAATTTTTCACTAGTGTGTGTCGATAGCAGAGAGGCGATAATGGATATTTGCTCTTGGACTATGTCCGAGGTCTCACCAAGGATTGAATTTTTAGCGACAGAATTACCAGGAGAAAAAAACAATTTAATGAAAAAGGCTGTTATAGGTGATAAGCTGGATGATGAAAATGAGGACATTTTCATGGACGACAAATGGAAAAAAATCTTGAAAGCCTTTTAGATGATAGTAAGTAATACCCAGGTAAATACAATAGGAAACGTTACCTTTCTTATCTTGACTCGCAGATAGTAGTGATAATAACAAGTGAAATGTAGGAGGTGTCGATTTTTGAGAAAGAAATGACCTACAAGGAGTATTATGAAATTTTGGGCATGTTAGTATAAAAGATAAAGTAGGATGTTCATTGACCTAGCTGGGAAAAAGGTCAGGGAAAAAGATGGCGATCATTAGAAAGAGAGACCGATTAATGTCAAAAAGAAAGTCAGAAGGATGCTTTTATGCATTTGTTAATACTTCATATGCCAACAAGTAGATGTTGATCAATGGATATCAAATGAAGAACTGGTATTCTTCTTCAAAAAGAATGGCGTTGGAGCGGTTGGGGGAGTGGGAACTTTAATAAAAGAAAAGCACCGGGCTACTTGTAGTGTTAGATGTTGGTGAGCAAAAGATGTGCGGAGGAATACTGCTATGGCAAACAGAAGTACTAACCGAAAATCAACAATGTGGTATTTGATGATGTGGTGAAGATCGAAAGTAATGAACCTATCAGTTGTTGGTGTGTGGGGGGGGCAAGGCACAGGAAATCGACTTTGTGCGCTGGATTGAAAAATACGCTTGCTCAAATGGATTTGAGACAATCAAGTTGGCACCGTCAGGTGTTGCGGCTGTGGAACATTGGTGGACAAACAATTCATAGGTGGTTCAGGGTCTCAGAATGGCGAAAGTCTACGTATGAGATAAATCACTTATTCGGTGAGGAGCAGTTAATGGGCGTCTTACCTCTCGTGGAAAAAGCCCGATTATTCTAATTGATGAGATATCAATGATGATATCTGGATCGTTAATGACAACTATTGAAAACACTTTGTCAAAAGCGATGTATGGGAAAAAAAGAGCATTTGGAGGAATATCGGTGGTTTTTTGGAGACTTTGGTCAGTTAGGCCCTGTGAACGAATATAAACAGAATGTAGGTGGGTATGGAAGTCCAAAAGGTATAGAAATCTCCGTCGATTTGATCTCAGGGAAGCTTGCCGGCAATCTGGAGATCCCGTGTTTAAAAGCGTTTTTTTAGACGATGTCAGGAAAGGCGAGCTCTCAATGAGCAGTATAGCCACACTGGTTGAAATATGTCAAAACGGTGGACCGAATGGGACCAATATCCCGAAAAAAAGTATTAGAGTTATGACACATAAAAGGCAAGTTGATGCCTTTAATAAAATGTTTGTTTTTCTTCTCTCAGGGCAACTTTTACGATAAAAAAGTCAGGATAATGGAGGATATACTAAAAGATGGAGAATATCAGTGAAACAATTGCATCTGAAACAGGATTGGGGGAACAAGCTTTTGTTGAAGGTGGAGCGTGTAATGTGTACATCGTATATTGATGTGAACCAGGGTTGGTTAATGGAACTGTGGGGACGGTTTGTCAAAAATTCACCTAGAGGGATTTTGTAGACATTGAGGTGCGATGGTGGTAGGGTACCGAGTGGCAAAAGAGCCACAGGACAACAGGCCGTGGTAGCTATGAGAGATATCAATTACCTCTTATATTATCCTGGGCCATCACAATCCACAAATCCCAGTCCTTGACATTACCGTCAGTTGCGGTTTCATTGAAAAATGTGTTTATCTGGGCAAGCATATGTAGCCATGAACAGGTAAGGAAAGACAGGATCTGTATATCATGGACTTGTCAGTTGAGTGTCTCTCAAAAGTGGCATCATGCGGTAAAACAAAGGTTGACTAAAAGGTGAAAGAAAGGTAAAGAACGATAAGAAGATGAGGTATATGACACTTTGGAGGGAGAGTCGACCAAGAAGAGGCTATGAATGATCTGTATGAAAAATATGGATACAAAAATGTTGAAGATACGGAAGGATTTTTTAAAAGTTGGGGAAAAGAACTTCAGGGAGAATTTTATGAGGATTTTTTGAACCCATATTTCGATAACAGCCAAGAAATCTATAATTAAAATTATTATTGAACAAAGGCATAAAAACGTCTTTCAGGTAGCAGAAGTGAGTAAAAAAATAAGGTGAGGTGTAAACAGTCAAAGAAAAAATGATTATAAAAGACCAAATATATATCAAAAGCTAAGTGAAGATTTAAAAAAGCAAAGCATTTATTTACTGTTCGGATGTTAAAAGGACTCTTCGTATATTATTGGTCCGTGGGAGAAACGGATGAAAAGTACTGTTAAAAATGGTTGGGCTGTGTTATAATTAAGAGCCATTAGGATGAAGTGTATTGACCGGAATCTCCTTCAGGAGTTTAAAAAAAATGCTTGTAATTTATATATTTGAAAAATTTCGTAAAAGTATTGGACATCAAATGTGAGCAGGAAGGAAATTTTTTGTCGTTTTGGCAACTGATACGCCATTTGAAGTGGAGAAGACACTCGAACTGTTGATCTAATATGAACGAACACCTGTAAAATTTAATGAAGAAATGTTTACGCAAGGAGGTACGAAGGTACGAATAAAAATCATATTTATTTTAAAAATGTGATCAGGAAAGTTCATCCCTAATGTAACGCTCCTCGGAAGAATGTTGAACTGAATAGGGAGTTCAAGGAGAAGCTCTATATCTTCAAGTTTCTTACGAAATCATGTCAAAACTTTGAGTTGAAGTCATTTAAAACTGTCATGATCTCAGAGGTAGTGAAAAGTTGAATTTGAATCAAAAACAGGTAGGAGTTCGGGATTTTTAGTTGAAGTTGTTCTTTCATGGGTAAAAGTAGTCATCTTTTGGTTGGTTGAAAGACAGGCGCTGTTTGCTTAGAGTTTGTGGTCTCGCTGCTGAGATTTGAGTGGAATTTGTTTTGTTATTGACAGTAACTGTAGGCAAATGTTTCGTGTCCAGTAAATTTCTGTGTCTATACTTGGTCGATATTGAGGATTTCTGGGCTGGGTCAAGCAGGTAGGTACAAGTTTTACAGCAGTTCTAGGAGTGGTGTTATTTTGAGGTGTAAGGATGGTGTTGTTCTTTGTTTGTTGGTACTTTTGTTTTGGTGGGGAATGTGGTCTACTGGAAAAAAGTGAAGTAGGGTTGGAGATCTATGGTTGGATGATACTGCCTTAATACCTTTTGTATGTTTGTTATTGGAGAGGTCTCAAAAGGTTGAGGTAGTGGCCATCTTCTTTTTAGGATTGCGAATCCTGCGGACATATTGAAAAATATTGTGTAAGTGGTCTTTATTTTTGTTGGATGTGCGTGCAATATTGGTGGGGGGTAAGCACAATTTATATAAAAAGTTAAAAGCTTGACGGAGGGGTCTTCAAAGGTATCAGGGTGTTGAATAGAAAAAGGATGAAAGCTTTTTTGACCGTGACAGAGCAAGTTTATCGTTCGACTTTGATTTGAAAAACCGCTTTCGTTTCCTGATTTGGAAGTTTTTTGAATCCTTCAGGTAACTTGAATTGGTTAACTATATGAAGATTTGACGTCGGACATGATATCGTATGTTTCTCTTGACATTCAATGACATCATGAAGGTGATCTATGATAGTAATGAACTTTGTGTTTCGGAAGAAGAGATTGTGATTGAGGTGCAGGGAAATGGATATTTTGCGATTGGGGACCGGGACCTGGCTCAAAACTATCTCAAAATTGCCATGAAAGTGGGTCCAAGGGCTGATGGGTGTGATTAAGGTGGGTAGATAGAGGGGTGAATTTCAGGCCAGGCACGGGGACTAGGTGGTGTTGAATCGGGAACCGTGTAGGAGAATAGAAAGGTTTACTCGTGGTGAATGGAACACCAGGAGGTGGTGGTTGAGATGAAAAGTCACTAGACATCTCAGGTCGGATGCTGTTGTTGTTAGGATTAGGGGTAAACATTTTTTTTTTCTTCAAAAGTAAAGGTAAAAAGTTCTTGAATAAGATGATGGTGAAAATAGCCATATTGTTTGATGGAATGAGGCTCTATTTATAAAATGGAGTGTTGGTACTCAGTTCAAATTTGGTTAAGTTTACGATGTCTCGATAGCCTGAAAACTCTAAGAGGAAATAGACAGGCAGGCAAAAATGGAGGAAGGCAGGATAAAAGGGGGGAAGGGGATCATCAAAAAAGCAAAAGCTACTAAATTAGGAAAAAATACTTGAACTGTTTAATGCTATGAAATGGAGTGGAAATTAATGAGAAAAAGGAAAGAAAGCAGAGGTGGAAATTCTATATTTCCAAGTGAAAGAAAAAAAAAGGGATACCATATATTAGAAATGGCGAAAATTTTTTTTTGCTGTGTCTAGTGTTTGGGTGTGTATTTGTAAAAGTTATGTGATTTCTAGATTATTCAGAACAGGGGACTTGTTTTTTATTTTAAAAGTTTACGGGAACGGGTACTAGTTGTTTTAATGGTGTTATTAAATAAAAACTGTGTAATGCATATTGCTATTGGGGTTGTTTATGTTGTATAAACAGTCAAGTAAAATTTCGGTTATTGATGTATTATCAAAAAGACATGTGTCCATAATGTAGAGGGAGAATGTTCGAGATAAGGTTTTGTGAATCTGTACTACGTGTTCAAAAGGTGAAAAAGTGTTAAATGGAATGATTTGTATTTTACTAAGAGGAAAAAAAAAGTGAGGAGGACAGCATTGTTTATATGAAACCTCATGCGGAAGTGAGGTTTTGGAGGGGAGGGGGTTGCAGATAAGGCAAAGTATAAAAGGTGGTAAAAGATATTCTTCCACAATCAAGTATCTTTTCCATGTTTTCAATTCAAAAGTCCATTCCATAATTAAATCCGAGAAAAGCACCAAGGCTTGAAGTTTCAAGTGTAAAAGTATCAAGAAAAGATGGTCCAGATTCAGATCCTGCCACAAATTTCGAACCAGACCCACTCTCAAAGTTCAAATCCAAAGTGAATCGCAAGAAAGGGAAAACTGTGCTGAAAAAGAAAAAAAAAGTCATGCGGACAAAAACTTTTCGAGCGGCGCACAAGTTGTTGTCCAAGAGCCTGATCGAAAGTGGAAGGGAAAAAGAGCCTGATTACAAAAAGGTGCTTTGCTTGCGGAAAAGAACTTCTTGAGTACAATTCACCAGACAAGTGTCAAGCGAAATATGAGAAACATCCTACTAAAAAGGTTGAAGCTTTGAAGTTGGTGTCGATGACCTAAAAGCAATGAGAGCAATGGAACAGGTGGAAGGTGGTGAAAAGAAGTGCAGCAAAAAGCCACACCAGGCTCCCGCTGGATAAAAAGTTCATCCATGTTTACTCTTGTTGGGGAGAAATATAATAAAAACTCAAAAGGAAAAAAGGTGATAGAGGGAGGAGCTCTGAGAGCCCAACTTCGGGGTCTCATTCAAAGCAGAAATCTAAGGGAATACAATACTGGATAAAATAGTTGTTTTTCAGGAGAAGAAAGGTGAAGGAATAAAAAAAAAACAACTCTTTCAATCCCAAAAAGGCAATAGCGGGGAATTGAAAAGAAGTTAAGGATGGGGGATTTCAAAGTTTATGAGTGAGGTTTTTTTGAAGGATGTTGGTTATGGGGACTGTGTACCAAATAATCAAAGGGAGTCGAGGGATTCTTTTCGAATATGGAGGGTGACGAAATAGTTGTTAATGTGTGATAGATTGGGGAAAAAGCACAAAAAGTATGAAAAAAATAATATAACCAAAGATTTAATAGGAGTTTTAAAAAAGTGTGGAATAACTTGCTTGGGTCAATTGTAATTTTTCAGTATTTAAGACTTGGTATTTGAATATTTATTACTGAAATACACCTCATAAAAAGATAGATCATTAGTATGAGTGGGGACTAGACAAGTTCAGAAATTCACGGTCCTTGATGTTGCCTTTTGGATATCTAAGAGTTGGTTTTGTTTTGGATAAAAAAGATCTTGCTATTTGCTCAACCGTCTGTCGCGGGGTGGAATATTAATTTTAATCCTTTGCTTTGGAGAAGTGTCTATTCAGGATTATCAGGATATCTGCTTAAAAGTCGTTGATAGTGTTTTCTTTAGACAGCCAAGCATTGGAGCGCTGAAAAAAAAATGGGGAGGTTTTTGTTGAAACCATTAGTATTGACTCATTTGAGACAGCAAGGGAGACTTGTACCGATTATAGGAAAGTTAAGAGTGTTGATGGTCGACGTTGTGACTGTTACTACATGGATCGATGTAGGAGCAATATGCATGCCACAACTTGAATCATACAGATGCAATATCAAATTTACTGGCTTGTGTCAGAATCTAGAGAGGTCCACCTTAAAATGAAGATGGTTTGAGGTACATACCGAAGCTAATTGATACGCTTGCCAGGTGAAAAATTTGAGGATCTTATCATTTTCTGTAAGTCCCACTGAGACGGATGAAGTGGAAACTACTTTAAGGGGTATAGTTGATGGCTGTCGAGGTTTAAAAAAAGTTTGTATTGGGGTTGAGAATGAGACTATTGACAAATTATGCGGGGATTGGAGGGGACAAGGAGATACATAAAAGGATACTGTTGAAAGTTGAAAGGGGATTAGGAGCCAATCTCTTTATTTTGTCAACCTTGGATTTGTCTTTGGGTTAACAAAATCGCTGAAACGTTTTTAGGAAGATCGCCGTTGATAAAAGTATTTTACTTTTTTTTGGCTTTCAAGAAAAAGGTGTGGACGTTGATTTATTAATGAGAGATCTCGGGGCGTCAACTTAAAGGGTGGGAGACATGGCATGTAATGGGACTCTACTTAAAGAGCATATGAAGATGAATTGTTTTGCCACTATCTGTAGCAGGGGATTGATATTGGCTACTGATAGCTTTCCGAAAAAACTAACAATGTCAAACTGCATCAATTTTTGAAAAGGGTTGTACGCTGTGTTGTGTTGGCTGATGGCAATCATTAACAGAATTCAGGCTTATTGGGGCGAAAAGGGACAAAGACAACAAAAGTGACGTTATTGTAGTATTGGAAACTTGTCTAAATCTGGAATGGTTTCTAATTCTGGGAATATAAAAGAAAAAAAAAATTTAAGAACTTGAGGGTGTGGTTGTTTTAGAAGTATTCAAAAGTATTGAAATCAATATTGCAAGGGAACGACGGGACTGATATTTTTTAATGAATATTTGGAGAAGTGCATTAATTTACAATCCTTAAAATAAAATTATTCATTTTGTGAGTCATGAAAAGAAACTATCCGATCATTACTGAACAGGCCATTGAGGTGGGAGGAAGGAAGTTAATAATTTGGTTATTATTTGAATAGAACGTATTTTTATGAAAGTAAATAAATAACTGTTGGTGTTAATGGTGAACAAATTATGCGGACAAAATGTAGCAAGTAAATAAAAAATACTTCGTTGAATACTAATGGGCTAATGAGAGAAAGGGGGGGCGGACTAGGGCAAGTATAGGATGTCGAGGGAAAGGGGGTATACTCTGTAGTAGTTGGCCGTGAGACTTAAGGATGTTGGGGCTGGAGGAGTGTTTGAGCCTGTGGATGTTGAGTTCATGATATCAACAATGTTTTTCTGCTTGAAAAAAGGGTTTAAGTCTAGGCCTGTGGTACCACTGCCACCGCCAAAATTCAAAAAGCCATTTTTATTGAGCCATACCTCGTTTTTGTCTGGTCCTGATGACTTTGCGGGAATAAAATCTCCCGTGCTCTAGTGTCGTTGTTTTGGCCTAACTGCTTTTACATTTACTATTGTCATATTTAGAAAGGCAAATGCGTTGAGTTGGGTTCGGACGAAGTTTGAATCAATGCAACGTTTGCGCAGTGGTGATAAAATTGTGAATGTAAGGTGTGAAATCCATGACATTGAAAACAGGCATTGATCTGGAATTTGTACAAGGAGGGGAATTGCGAAATAGCCAGAGGCCATTCGTAATAAATGTCGGGACATGTCATTGTGTATTGACCGATGACACTCCATGTGATACCACCGTCGTACGATAGGGGAGAACTCACATGAGCCTCCCACCATGTCGTGCTTGGTATAAATTCGGAGGGTGAAAGTGATCGGGATTAATAATATTGTAATTCCAAAAGTGCACATTAATAATGTCTCCGGCTCGAAAGTTGTTTACAGGACCATTTTGTATCCCCCGCAAGGAGAAAAAATCTTCTCTTGATATCTATCAAGCGTGGATGTCTTTTTCATTGAGAGTCACTCAAAAAGGACCTGTGCCTTTGGAAAAGAAATCGCGATATGAGGAGGGAAACCAATTGGGGAGAAACATAAAAGAAAAAAATAAAAATGTTGATAACTTTTCATGACAGTATAATAATTTAATAGTCAATATGCTTTTGAGGGATAATTTGAAAAAGGGTATTTGTGCAATGATCGGTCAATTTAATGATATGGTAAAAATATAAAAAAATAATAATAATAAAAAATGTCATTTATAATAAAGTTGCAAAAGTAAAAATTTTCTAGGTGTGGTTGTTAGAGTGAAGGGCTTTTGATTGAATTCTTTTTTGATGAAAGAAGAAACAGATTCGTTTGCTTTCTTGCTATATGGGGGGGACAAAAGATTTTGCCTAATTGCTCAAGGGGTGCGGTTGAGACTTTTTGTTACCAATAATTGGTATTCTTGAATTATCGCCTTCATGAGTGATAGAATGTTAAGCAATAATTTTTTAACTCGTTCGCTTGAGCTATTATCAACTGTTGTTTGGACATCTTGCTTGTTTAGTTTTGCCTGAACGCCATCGGATGGGACGGATTGGCAAATTGTATAAAACAAGCCTGACACGGCTGTAACTCCGTTTCCTTTGTGGGCTCTGTCGAAAAACTGTAGTGTGAAAACTGTAAAAAATGGCTGAGCAGGCTGATGTCGTGTCATATGACTTGAAGACCGACAAAAAGTAATAGGTGGAGAATGTCATGAAATTTTTGTGAATTAGTGTCGGAGGCCTGACATATTACATTAAAGCTTGTTAATGCAAGAAGGATTCTTTGTGTTTTGGCAAATTTCAAAGGCCTTTTGAACTGATTCAGTATCAAAAGGTAAAAGTCTAGTAGCCAAGGAGTCCTTAAATGACAAAGTAAAAGCAGGGACTTGAGGCGCAAAGGCTTGGAGGCTCTTTGGAATCAATCGAAAATGAAAGATCTTAACCAGGGCATCGAAAAAGGAAGTCGTTCCAATGCATAGTCGCTTGACCATCGGGCGCCTTCACAGTGCAAAGGCCATACATCGTTATGTGGTGTCTTGACGGATGGGGGTAAGAAGTTAATGGTAGGAGTATTTTTGACAACCAAAAGCGGCTCCCGATGCGCATCAATTATCCTTGTCCGTCCATAAACTTCGGTGTATTTGTATTAAAATTCGTTCGTGTTGTAGTTTAAAAGGATTGATCCGGCAAAAATTGCACATGCGAAACGTGGTGGGGGTTCGATCGCCCAGTCTCGGTTGAAAGTGCACAGATCTCATCGGTGATTTGGCTAAATGATCGATTTTGTAGTATTGACAAGTATGGGGAGGAGGTGATGTTCAAGAGGTAAAGGAAGTGAATGTGTCTTGGAATGTTTTTCATGTTGAAAGGGGGTTGAGGTGTAGGCGGGAGGTGAGGAATTAAATAAAAAGATCGTGTGAACCGCCTGTTATGAATTAACGCGACCCTTTTATGGACAAAGTGCATTTGTTTCAAGGCCGTTTTTGTCTTGAAGTGCAATCGGATGAAGATGCAATGAGCTTGCTATGCCAAAGCCCTTCTCTTTTGAAGCTGGACTTGGATCTTCAAAGCCAAAAGCGATGCCTCGTCTCGTCGTAGGATCGAGGGTTACAATCGAGTCGTCTGTTTTTAGGGGGACAAGGATCTGTCGGAGTGGATACTGTTTCGAATTTTCTGTATAAGGGAGCTTTGACATGTTGAGATTGAGAGCTTTAAAAGTGTTTTCGAAAGGCCGTTCTTTGTCGTGAAGGTGCGGGAGCAAATCGGGCAAACGAACTGATTGTCTATTCTATGGAAAGTTTTAGAAATGATGGGCCGTGAACATCCTTAATGATAGTACAGGAAGTTGCGTGGCAGTTTAGGGGGAGTGTATCCGTCTTTTCTCGTCAGTGTTGAACTTCCGGGGGTTACAGGGTGGCAGGTGGCGTCGTTCTGTTTTGCGTCGGTCTGCTGGGTGGGGTATTTTAACATTTTGCATGAAGTGAGGGAGGAAAAAAAAAAATTATTGTCTCGGACACGTGACGAAAAGATCATGTTTCAAGATGAACTTGCTTGAGCTGGAACATCATGTTCAATGTGCTGGAACATCATATTTGCTGGAACATCATGCAATATTAATCGCTGGAACATCATATTCCAATCGCTGGAACATCATATTCCCAATCGCTGGAACATCATGTCCCAATCGCTGGAACATCATATTCTAATCGCTGGAACATCATGTTAAATCGCTTTGGAACATCATGTCCCAATCGCTGGAACATCATCCAATCACTGGAACATCATATTCCAATCACTGGAACATCATGTCCAATCGATGAAACATCTGTGCTTGTTTGTTGGAATCATCTTTTGACGTTTGTGATTGACCAGTGTGAGCCTTTCTTCGTCGTCGAGTTAAATTTTTTTTTTTTTATGAACTGCGGTGTTTTCTTTTGGTGTCTTTGGCTTTTGCTTGTTTTCCGCCGGGATCCCTTTTTTCTAAAAAGGCGGCTGATAAAATTAGCAGGTCATCATGAAATTTTTGCTTTTTCTTTTGCACAAAAAATATCGTATGATGATAATGTTGCCATGCAAAGGAGATTTTTAATTTCATGGAAGCAGGGCTATAATAAAACAAGTTTTAGTGTTTGTTATGAAAGGAACTCGTTTTGGGAATGTGATTGATTTGCTGTGTTGAGACGACATATTAGAAAAAGGGATGAGTCATTGTAAAAATGGGGTTGGCAAGTATAAAAGCGCAAGGAGAGATGGCATATTACCTACAAATCTCAATCCAAGTTTAGTCCCTTGTCCAAAACCTGCGCCTCGATGTCGCCACTAATGGACGTGTCCAAAGATTCAAGCGATTAATCAAGTTGTGATAGTTTTCACTTCTCTTTTATGGTGTTTATTACACTAGTCGGGTTGGCTGGTATCAAGTTTAGCCAGCAGTTTTCAAAATCGGATCAGAGAGAGGGTTGTCCGTGCTCAGTTATTTATTGCGCTCATGATGTTGATATCGTTGATCCCGATTAACATCATTGTAGTTGTTCAAGCGGGTATCATTATAATGTGCTTGTTCATGGAATTGAACATTATTGGGTATTGGCTGTGGATCTGGTGTTCCAAAAGATTATCCGGTATTTACTAGAGAATGACGCTAGTTGATCAGGTCCCAGAAATTCATCAAAAGTGAAAAAGGAGCTTTCAGCAGGATAAAGTTATAATTAAAAAAAAGGCATTAAGGTTGAGTGAGTGAATGATGAAAAAAAAAAAACAATGTCTTGATTTTGTTTTTCTTCAGTTACTGTACAGGTATTGCTTAGAGTGTTTAAGTGATGGGAGTGGAATCATGAAGGAATAAAAAGATCAGGAAGGGGGGCACTGTTTAGGAAAAAAGCAAGAAACTAATAAAAAAGTTTCAGAAGTATCAGAATATGAAAAAGAAGTAAATGATTTTTAGGATGGATCTGGTGATGTGGGTTTGTTGAATTTAGTGTGTTAGTCTGGGTTTTTGTATAAATTTGTAGTGTATGACAGGAATAAAAAGCTCAAGGTCTATCTCTTTATTGTGTATTATACAGGAGTTGGTATTAAAAGGCACAAGTCAATTCATGGAAAAAAAATCACAAGTCCAGAGTAAACAAAGAAGCTTGTAAGCGCCTGTATCCAAAAAAATGCGTATCTGATAGTGAGGTTCGAGAGGTTGAGATGAAGTATTTTTGTACAGAGCACCATATCAATCCTGGCATAGGCGACAGGCTTCAATGTTTTTTCTAAAAGTAACTTGGGATATCATACAGGAGAATAAACAAAAATTAAAAAGGACGAAAGACTATAATGTAACTTTATATGAGTTTCTTTCTGAAAGCTTGGTTCCATTATTTCTAAAAGTTGGGGGGCTTTGGAGGTGGGGTTCTATTATCATTGATCAAGAAATAATCCTGGAGGGAAGGTGTGAAACAGAGGCTGAATTAGAGGCATGGTTCGATGGGTTCTTGGGAGGTGGTGAAAAAAAAAAAATAAGGCTGAATATTGTTTGAGTGTCAATATTGGAGATACAAAAGGTAAGTGCGTTAAGGTAGGGAGGAGTGGGACCATGCCATAGGACAAGGAAAAGGAAAAAAGTTCAAACAAAGATTACAAGGATGAAGACCAAAGGAACAAGAAAAAAATAACAGAGGCAGAATAGTGAGGTTCAGAGAGCGGGTCAAAAGCAAAGCTTGGTGCTTTGTGTATCAGTGGGAGGTGTTATTGAAAGTGGAGTTTGAAACCATAATAAAATGTGATATTACAGGAAAAATTATGTTTATTACGCATATTATCAGCTGTTTTTTATTTTCGTAAAAAGATATGATGGACAGGAGGGAAACTATGGTTCGCTGTTAAAAAGGGTTGTGAGATAAATTATCGACCCCAATGTTAAAAGAAACTTATAAACAGATAATTGTGTAAAATGTTTTGTCCAACGAATGGATGAAGCATGTTGAGTTACAATAAAAAAGTCGGATAATTCAGATAATTATTTTTTTGTTTTTCTCCTTGAATGGCGCTTGGAACAGGGGACGGGAAAAAGATATAACAAGACAATCAAAATCAAAAGGAAAAAAGGCAAATTAAAATTTCCAGCAAAAGAAAAAAAATTCAAAATCAAGGAAAAAAATAAGTAACAAAAATAAAAGTGGATAAAAAATAAAATTATAGGGGTTATTGTAGTAAAAATCAAAAGAAAAACACCTAAAAGAAAAATGTTTCAAGGGAAAAATGAATGGTAAAAAATGAATTGTAAAGGGTTAGTGAGAGAGAAGGGCGCGCCCCTTTTTTTTTAAAGACAATGATCTCTCTCTGATCTTTACGCAACAAAAGCTTTTATTATAAAAAAAAAAAAAAAGAAGAATCGTTTTTAAAAAAAAAACAAATCTGTGGGGAACAATGGGCTTAATCTCAGCAGCTCGTAGCAACAAGGCTACTCGACTGCTTACAATACCCTGTTCATAAAAAGTCGTCTGCAATGGTTTATCTCTTCCAATTTTTTGTTTTAAAAGCAGGTGCCTCACACAGCCTTTCCGCCATGCAAGACCTCCCCACGTAGTATGACTCGGGGCCGAAGACCTATTCGTATTCAACTAGATATCGGAAAAGGCGGTAATCGTCGCGTTCTAGCACGGATTCTGACTTAGAGGCGTTCAGCCATAATCCAACGGATGATAGCTTCGGGTCATTGCCTGCTCAGGCAGACCCAAATACCAATTATCGAATGAAGTGTTCTCTCGTACTAACTTCAAGTACTATTGCAACAACACTTCATCGGTAGGGTAAAACTTAACCTGTCTCACGACGGTCTAAACCCAGCTCACGTTCCCTATTAGTGGGTGAACAATCCAACGCTTACTGAATTCTGCTTCAGTATGATAGGAAGAGCCGACATCGAAGGATCAAAAAGCAACGTCGCTATGAACGCTTGGCTGCCTGAAGCCAGTTATTATAACCCTCTTATAAATTCTCCTCTAGGAAGCAAAGAGAATTTGGAGGGGGGTTATTGAGGAGGCAGGGAGGAAAGGAAATTCAGGGCTTCGGGGTCGGGCGGGGAACTATATAGGGGAAGAGCGAGATGGGGATTGAGCTTTTTGGAAAGGGCTGGGGGGGGAGAATCAGGTTGGTAGGGAGGAGTATAAAGGAGGGTATAAAAGGGAGGGAGGAGGGGTCGAACTCTGGGACATATCCATCTCACGAAATCACAAAGTCGCCATCAGAGTCACCATCAAGGACTTTAAAAAGGTACGGTGCGTGCCCAGGTGTCGATGGGTCACAAAAGGGTACTGTTACTGACACATTGTTAATAATTTGCAAAGGTAGAGTGAAAGTGTTACGTTGAGTGTAACAAGAACAAGTTTTATTTAACATAATAGATCAAGTGAACTTCTATAAAAGCGGGTAATATGGTATACAAAGGGAAAGGGGCGTGTTGAATTTGTACTAGGAAAGGAGGCTGGGCCGGCGGTGGGGAGGGACCAGGTTTTGGTTGGTCAGGTCCGGAACAAGATGGGACCCGGATTGGCGTGAGAATAGAATGAAGTCAGATTAGGTTGAAGGTGACAGGTCCAGGAGTATGTATACGAGACGATGGCGATGAGTGTGGTGAAACAAGAGGGATGGCATGGTTACATGGATTATTCATTGTAATGTTGATGTACTTAAAAATCCAGCTGGGGTCGATGGGGAGTAATTTGAGAGGTCTGCAAAGTGAATTTTTGGTAGAGTATGCCTTTGGTAATCTTCGTGCCGAAAAATTGAACAATTCCTTGTTAGGATTACATGTTGTAGCTTTTAAGACACCCAAAAGGAACAAACTGCGAATTCAACAAGGGGATATTTTATATGCAAGAGAAAATGTGTGTTGAACACAGGGATCTAATCAGTGAATTGCCGTTATTAAGAACGTTCGGGGTCAAAAGCAATTCTGTGGTTTTGTTGGATATGAATCAGGGAGGGAAGGGAAGAAATTTGATAAAATTAATATTGTTGACGGCCATAAGATTTGGACATTGAAATTTAGAACGCTTTGCGCCAGTCTTTTGCCACTCATGATTACGAAAAAAAAGGTACATGGAGATAAAAGCGAGATTTTATTATGGGGGATTCAGTTAAAGGGATGAAGTGTATGTTAGGGGAAAGGGAAGGTTTCTTAGAGGAAAAAGATTATTTGTGCTTAAAGAAATAATGTGGTAGATGATATCGAAGATGGGGGGCAGTAAAATAAAAAGCTCTAGTAAAAAGTTTAGAAATATATTTATTGAGTAAAAAAAGATAAAAGTATAATCGTAGTGGGAGAAGTCGCGTCTGGATTCGTTGGGGTGTACAATGTTATTAACTGAATTGTGAACTGCTTGATTAAATTGTTTTTATTTGTTCTCGGATTTTATAAAAAGTGCATTAGTAGGGAAGAATGTGCAAAAGCACAAATGGAAATGGAAAAAAGGAGATAGCTCTCTCAGGTTTATTGAAATCACAAAGAAAATGGGTAAGGCAGTGATTTGTTCGAGCTGAGGATCAGAAGCTGGGTTGTTGAGGGAGGATAGAAAAACTCATATTAGAGCTTAACAAAAGTTTGATGAGAATGATTTATTAATACAAACCTTGTAAAAAAAGGTCAAAAGTAACAAATGGGATATTCGAAATAAAATCGCGGCATGTTGTAGTCGTTGGAAAAGTGTTACGAGAATCTCTTATAAAAGGGGACATAATCTTAACAGTAAACAATTATAGGGGAGTTAAAACGGCAGGGATATCCAAAAATAAGATTGTTAAAAAGGTAAACAAGTATTATAGCAAGAAAAAATAACTCGAATCCTGGCAAATTAAGAAGGAAGCATTTGAGGGACGTAGTAATATCGTGTAATGTTTTTGGAGGGTCTGAATGGAGTGGTTATTGGTGTTTTGTGAGTTGATATTCAAAAGGTTGTTAAGTGGATATCACCATGAGGTGTACCACTCGTTTTCGTTCAATAGCCATCTCCATTGAATAGAATAGTATCCGACCTGAAAGAGACAGAGGAACTGTGAAACAGTCACCGCAAGGCCAAATATCAGGGGTCTTTATCCTTATTAGTACAATTCTTAAAAGTCTAATGAAGCGATGATATTAGATGCTTCTTTTTTCTTTTTGGGTTGGATCTTGGGACGGATTCACTTTTGAAAATGAGATTGAGATGGGTTGGTTTTCAGAGGGAACAGCGTGATTTTTTTGCGAGCCATCTGACACAAATGTTGTCACCAGGTTTGATGGTTGTCATCTGACCCACCTTCCTATTGAATCTGTCAAGGCCAGTGTATGCATTCTGTATAGGAGAAGCCATTGTTTCATCTGCTCCAGGTTCTTCACCCTGAATTCCATTAGAACAAGGAATTGAGTTTAGTGGATCTGGGTTAGAATGAGACTGTTGGTAATGTCTATTAACTTTGTCTGAATCCAGAGGCGAAAGGTCCTGCGTCAATGGGGAAATCGTCTAGGAAAGCCTGCGCAATAGCCGTTCGTGTCAGACCAAGAAGGGGTTGGTTGGATCTTTAAATCTCCAGTCGAAACAATCAACATAAGAGTGGGCATTTGTGATAGAAATGAACACGGTCAGAAAAAAAGTTATGGCTGGGAACATTATTAAAAGAAAATGGCCATAAGAGGCAGGTCATAATATTAAGTGAAAGTGAATGTATACAAACGTTAATAAAAGTGGTAATAGGATTAAACTTTTTTTAGTATAAAAGGGAATATGGGGAATAATTTAAGCGGCAGTTGTTAAATGATGTTTTTTTAAATAACTGTATATAGTGAGGATCAATGACAACAGGACCATATAATGGTAGGAATGAAATAAATGATAGAATGAGGTTAAAAGTAACAGATCACCTAAAGTGTAGCATATAGAGTGGTTTATTGGGTTAATGGGAACATAAAGGAAGAAAACTCTTGCTATTAAAAATGTACGTATTTAAATAGAGCATTTCGCTGGTTGTGGAATTAAAAGTTGAAGTGTCAACATTGATAACAAGGTCTAGCTTAACTGGGTTTTTAAAAAAAACCCAGTCACAAAAAAAACATACGTGCTGTGGTTAAAACGGATTTCGGTGCGTTAATAATTTCCAATATCACAGAGGATTGCTATGCAGAATAAAAGGAAGAGAACAGTTCAGCACAGGGGATAGTAAAGTATAGGAAATCTAGTGAAGTCGTAGAAATAATATATTGAGAATGATTGAGATGTGAAAAATACTAATTCAGGTCAAAAGATGTGACATAGAATTTTTTGGACAGCCAGACCGAAAGCACAATTTCAAAAAAAAGGAGTAATATACTTCAAACAGAAAAAAAAAATATTGATCTAAAAGGTGTGGAAACTAGATGGATGCATGGTGAAAAGATTGTGACAGTTCCTTATTTCTCAAAAGGGAGCAAAAGGCTATGTTGAGGATGGAATTTGTTGAATGATGGATGTTCAGGGGTGTCATTCGATGCAGAGGTTATTAAAGTCAAAAGGGGAATGAGGGGATTAAGGATAGAAATAAGTAGTGCGAAATGGAATTTGAGACAAAAAACCATTTGATGGAGCATATCTGTACAAGGTAGGAACATGCTATATCAGGTAAATTGTAGGATTTCGGGTCGGGAAAAACAACTTGGTGCCGTGGGTGTACGTTTGTGGTAAACAGGATGTGGAAGGGAGGAGTGCTTCGAGGAGGAAAAGGGGTTAAGATTGCTTCGAAAAAGAATAAGGAAAAGGAGATTTGAAAATTTAAAACTCTAGTCGGAGCAGGTGATCTATTGTGACATTTACAGAAGAAAAAAAAGTCAAAAAATGAAATTTGATGTTAGTGTGTTTGATGAGAAAAAGCAAATAAGGTGGAAAAAAAATCAATGGAATAGAATGTCATAATTATAGAAAGGTAGAAAAAAAGTAGAAAGTGAGAAGATGTGGAGAACCCCATTTCGAAAAAAGGATGTGTTTGTTCAGAATCTCGACAAATCGTACTTTCAAGCGTTTTGACATTAGCTCGTTAAGCGAATTTAACAGACCTCTTCGCTTTATTCCCAAAAAAAGAATGAACTGTGTTTAATTTGTGAAGACAAGAACGGAAAAAAATAGGGGATTTGAATGACATTGAGTCTAGTGAAAATAACATCAACTCACGGTTAGATTTGAAGGGGCTAAAAGTGGTCACTCATACGAAAAAGGTGACAGTTGGAACAAATAAAAAAAAAAAAAAAAAAAAAAAATAATGTGGGATAAAAAAAGTAAAAATAAACGGAGAAAAAGTAACGGTGACGGTCAAAAAAATGAACTGATATATTGAAAACAACTAGAGATTAGGGTAATAGTCTAACAATATAAATTTCAGGAACACAAAGTTTGGTCTCGTCACGTATATAGAGAGGAAAAAGACATGACTGTATAAAAACGACAAAAGTTGAATCAAAAGCAACTAGTGTTACTTTTATAGGTGGACGCAAAAAATGGATATGAATTCAGATGAAAAGGTAGAAAGAGCAAGAACGCTCTGGACGAAATGTGCATTGGAATTCAGTGTGACGTTTGCTAAAAAGTTCGGATAACTAGTGTTGTTGTAGTTTATCAAAATTAGAGGTTAGAAAGCTGAAAAAGGATAATACACAAGATGTAGAATATATCCACATTCAATTTCTAGCCAGGATGGTTGACACAGGTCCATACAAAAGGTCTTGACGTGGTTGTTAATAAGAAAAAGGAAAAAAATTTGATTTTCGGACGTTTCTAGGGATTGGAATAGGAGATGAATGTTTCGTATCAGGAAACATCAAGCCCGTAACAATGGACAATGTGAACCTTCCGGAGTATTATCTCTTGAGTGCTTACAAAATAAGTGTTGTTGAGGGCTGTGATGACGCAAGTTTTAGGTATGTAACTTGAGAGTTTATTATAATAGTTTATGATCAAATGCAAAAGATGTTTCATATGTATATTTAACAAGAAGTGAGTGGCTTTCTGTATCCATTAAACCTTTTTAGAGGGATGGTTTAAGGTTAAAGATTACTCCGGAGACGGGGTTTGGACATATACCCCTTGACGACAATGGATTTGTGTATTCGGCGCTGAAGGTCAGCGGTAAAATAGAAAGGCGGTCAGTTCAAAAGGGCTGATGGTGAATCTGTCATCGAAATACCAAAGATGTAACAGGGAACTTGATGCATTGTATTAGTGTGATAGATGGACTAGAATTGATGTAAAAAGGTGAATTGAAGCCGGAATTTATTGAAGGGTGTCCGTTTCCACTCTTTACAGATTAGAAGCTAGTGACGTCAAAATTGAGAGAGACGGTAAGGTAAAAACCCCAATGAACAAAAGGAATGTAAAATTCAGGAAGTAGGGAAAAATATAAAAGCATTACATTTAACCTCTAAAAAGTAGAATGATGACAATAAAAGCAAAAGATTATTTAAAAGACATCGTTTAATATTTTTGAAATAACTTGGGTCTATGGAGTTGTCAGCATCAGTAAGATGGGAAAAGGCCCATTACGGATAAAGTGAGCGAGCATGGACTAATATTTCCTGTAATTGAAGAGGTTTTGAGATGCTTAGACAAAAGCTTCTTTTCAGTGAACACGTATTTGCAAATAGGACAGGTAGCTGGTTTTGTGTCAATAGGTTTGTGGGAAAGTTTGTGTCTTTCTAAATCATGATGTCTGACAAAAGGCCTTTGGACACTGAGAGCATTTGAATGGGCGGTAAGGGAGATGAATAAGAAGATGATAATCAAAACTTGATTTGCTTCGGAAAACAGAGACACATTTTGAAATGGGCATGTGTAGGATCTGGATCTAACTGATTTTTTTAGTCGAGGTACTTTCGAAAAGGCATTTTTAGCGTTGTTGGAATCCTCATAGTAGGTGTCAGGTGTTGTCTAAAAGTGAAGTTTATTTTTTGAGGACAGAAGTTTATTTGATTGGGTGAATTTGAAGGAGTTTGATGAAGATCAATAGGAGAATTTGGCAGAATAGAGGAGTCAATGTCAGTGGACAGAATCTCCAGGCAAAAAATGTCTGTGTCAGTATTGAATAGTAGAATCATAAGGGTCAAATTCGGGTAATTTTACATCATTTGATGTAAGCAAGAACTGGGATGATGTAAAGATTAGGATCCAAAAGCAGGAGTAGTGGATTGGATGATATCAGGGAAAAGGGATTTTTATGGGTAGTGAAAATGTCACTTAGATCCGATGGGGACAGGGGCAAAGTTGAATCAGGTTTGCTGGTTGAAAAAAAGTTGGTTAAAAAACATTAGAGGAAAGGGATGGCAGAAATTGTGTTGCAGGAAAAAGTCCTGTTAATGGCAGATTGCTAATAATAATGGCTTCTGGGGTTAATAATTATTGTCATTAGAAAGGGAATATAGAAATAAGGTGAATGTTGGTTATGTGAATCCTGCATTGTTTTGAGTAAAAAGGGAAAGAGATGATAAAGTGTTGAAAAGGACACAAACAATGTATATATTTATATGTTATGATTTGTCAATGTGCAGGAATGGGGCTACGTCATTGATGACTCAGCGACATTAGTCAAAAGGTGTTTGTTTATGAATTTGCCGTCTCGAGTTAAAAGCAATATCACGCTTGCGTTTCGACTCACGTGCGATAGTCTCAATAAAATTCGAATCATATATTTTAAGACTTGAGCCAGACCTGAAAAAAGTGTAGGGGTCTCTATGTTATCTTTATCAGTAGGTTTGTATACCATTTTTGAAAACATGCCTTTTGTTGATCCACCTAGTCTTTTTACAGCGTTATTAAAAGCTAAAATGAGATCTAAGGACGGAAGTAAGTTGTTTTTGAAAATTAATGAATTCATAATTTATGATTGGGGGGAGGTGGCTTGATTGTACAGAGATCCCATGCATGAAACGTAGGAATAGTAACGTCCTTGGTGATACTACTAGCTTCTAGTAGGAAATAAATACAAAGGGAAGCCTGCTTTATGGATAATGGAAATATAGAGCAACCCTGATATAATGAGAGTATCATATTTTTTTGGCATTGTTTAAAATAGTAGGAAAAAGCATTATGTTGAGATCTGGACCAGGTAATTTTGAAAAAAGTCCTGAATAATTCAACTGAAAACAGCAGAAACCCTAAAATATCAAGTTGTGTGGATTTAGCAAAAGGATCTGATAGAAAAGTGAATCTAGATTGGGTCAGTAGGGAAGATCTTGGAGAATAAGAGGCCAGATAAAACATTGTTTAGAAATGATTACTGAGAGAAAGAAAAAAATTAAATGGAAAAATTATAAAAGGGGTGGAAAGAGTATATGAAGTGGATTGGTAAAAGGAGATTGGTGTAAGTGGGTATGAGTAGTTTTTCTATTTCTCAAGAAAAAGGGAAAAATATCGAGTAAGGAAATTGAAAATAAAAAAAAGTGTATGTTATTTGGATAGAATGTCCTTCAAGTTGTTATAAAAGGAAATGAAAAGAGAATAGTAAAAAAAAAAAAAAATCTAAAGACCCATTTGGCTAGACAGTTTTCCGAACCACTCTCCACCAATTGTCAAAAAGAAAAATAACAAGAAAAAATTACAAAAATGGCACTAGACATTAGCAATGTTAAGGGTCCTTTAAATATTTTTGTTGCATGAATTGCCACTTGGCTCAATTATGGTGTCGGCTCGAGGGGGGCGGCAAAGCAGATAAAAAAAAAGGATGCATTTCGTTCACAGGAAACTATGGGTAAAGGGATCGAAAAGGATGGATGTCTATGGATGAATTGATGTACTTAAATTTTAAAAACCTGTGGAAGTTCAATTCAAAACAACTCAAACCAACTGATTTTTATTTAAAAAAACAATCGATGTTAGGGCTGAAGGTCATCTTTCGGATGCTAAAAGGGAGAAAGTATCCGTCATTCATGAATACGTTGAAATCGAAAAAGACATGGTTAAAGTTAAAAGGTGTGATGACCTTGCAGATGAAAAGGAAAGTTCCTCTCAGCGGAACTGAATGCAGAATCACTCGAACATGTTGATGAAAAAGAGTTTGGAGAAATTGAAGGGTGTACCTTACCTTTTTTGAGGAGGATATGGTTTTATAAAAAGTAACAGTGATGCAAAATAACATTATCGATGTGCTTTACAAAAGAATTTACAGAGGCAAGTATTCTGCTAAACAGATTTAATAGTACAAAGTGCAGCTAATTCCACTCGAGAGCTGATTTCAGCAATTGTTGGTCAAGAGACGAAAGGAAGGTGTGGATAAGTAAGGATGGTACAGAATTACTTAAATCCTCCTGGATGGAATCAGTGGCTCTCTTAATGCTAGCCAAAAAAGGGTAGGGATTTTTGGCGAAATTCTGCAAAAGCAGAAGGAAAAATTCAAAAGGGATTCAATGGGGCACGGGGTGATTGATCTAAGTATGACTCAGACTCGATGTCTAACATAGTTGAAGGAACAAGAGATCAAGAAAAGACTTTGAAGATGATGATTCGGACGATTCAGGGATTGCGATTTGCTTAGGGCAAAAGGCGTAAGCCGAAAGCAAAATCTTTGGGGGCGTCTGAATTAGAATTTCGTTGAACATGGTTCCTGCGACAAGTGGAGGTAGAAGTCAGGGGGCAGGGAGTTGGTCGAGCATCAGGAAGTTCAAAAGGATGGGTCGACTAGTAAAATGTCAAATGGGCAAAAGGGATGGTGGGATGTCGAATATGGGGTCTCCAGGAAGCCGCGAAAAAAATCATATGGTGCCCTCGCAAAGAACTAGGACCATTTGCGACAATGATGAATCGATGGAGGGTTGAAGATGATATTGAAAATATGAGTGATTATGAATTTGATAACGACACGAAATAATCCACTCAATGAGAAAGCCATTGAGTACTCAGGATAACGAATCGATGTTGGAGTCAAAAGAAACCTGATGACCACTGGCCAAATGGAAAGGTTGCTTAAAAGGATGGAACAGTTCAAACAACAAATAGGGAGGAAATAATATCGGAATGAAGAAAAAAAATATAGAAAAAAAGATGGAAAAGTATTAAAAATATTTTATTTATTTGGGCATAAGAATGGAAAAAAGAGTGTATAAAAACAAAGGGAAAAACTGGATTTTGAAGAAAAAAACTAAAAAAGAAAAAGAAAAATGGATGTGGAGGAAAAAACGGGGGTATAAAACCAAAAATTAAGGGGGTTCACTTGTTTAAGAAAAAATGAGAAGATGTACTAAATGTTTGTGGATTAATGGATAAATAATAGGGGTTCTTATACTGCTGGACAACGTTCTATCCTGGGGGCAATCCAACGCAAGAAGGAGAAGAAAAAAAATATGAAATTCGAGAAATTCAGAAAAAGGAGATGAGAAGCAAAAAGCCTCCAGAAATGTATTGTACTGTGTGTTGCAGGATTCTGTATGATGATGAGGTTTGTTGTATGAGTGAAAATCACGAGATCGAGTTGGTTCAATTTATGAACAAGTATGGATTTAAATGGCCGATTCTGAGCTATCGTGACGTGAGAGGAAAAGATTGTTATGCCGAGAAGGACTAAGAGAGGGGGCGGATTATTGTATGTGCACCTCACAAAAGTAGTGGGAATGTAACTATTAAAGAGTTGAAATCGATGGTAAGAAGGGATCAAGTGGTTTAAAACACTGGTGTTTAAGAGAAAGAAAAAAAGTCTTGTAGAAACTGTGCCAATCAAGTCACTTAAATACTAGTAAAAAAGATTTTCTATGCGAATAGTTATTGGAAATATCCGGGAGACATTCCAATAGAGCTCAAAGGGCCTACATCCTGTAGCAGAAAAGTATATTTGTCCTATTTTTGGTGTTCTGTGAACTGACTAACTCAAAAAGTACGGCACAGACTCCAGAAGTGCGTCCTGGGTACCATTTTGTCCAGGGACGGATAGGAATTATGAAAGTCAGCACTTTATATCGGAATACTCGGGTACGAGAGGGATAATCAAGAAATCAGAAGGGAGCCGGAAAGGACGTCTCGATGGTTGAAATAAGAAAAAATTGGAGAGCGCGTCCTCCTGGTTAAAAAAAGAAACAATAGGCTGTATAGTGAGATTGATGGGCCAAACATGGAGGGAGTTGCACTTGTGCCCGAGATGATAAGAACGGATTTAAAACAAACAAGTTTTTTGGGGTAACCAGAATAGAACAAAATATGCAAGAAAAGATTATGATGCCAGTGGATGATGGAGCGCCAGGTACAGCTAACGAAAGAAAAAGAGGTACGAAAGGATTTGGTATTTGGGTGGTTGATAATAAGAAGGTGGTAAAATATTCCAATCCCTGCTTATTGGGGTATTTTTTCCCTTTTTACGTAAATGGGGAGGGGTTTTATTCGTTAAATTATGAAGGGGATCGACTCGGAGGCAGGAAGACCGAAAGAAAAATATGAAGGTATTTATTTGTAAATTTTGGGAATCTGAAGACAGTAATATGGGTTGAAAAGATGTTTTTGAGATGAAAATGGTCAATTAACCTGAAAAACTTTAATTCCTTAAAAAAACGCTCCGAAAGAGAGAGGATCTGGATGACAAAAAGATAGGGGAGGTACCTATCGAAATAGCTCAAAAAGTTTGTCATAAAAGGTCAAGGAAATTTATCAGTACAAAACAAAATACTTAACAAATGAGACAGATAAGTTTGAAAAAAAGGAGTAGAAGAAGAAAGACAAAAAAATAGTGAAAAAGAAAAAAAAAATGTTGATCAGGAATAATAATAATCTCGACTTTGGATATAAAGGATTCTTGGATATAAATAAGATGGAAGGATTTAGGGATGGAGTTAAAAAATGTTGCTAAAACAAAGGTGAAAAAAGGAAATATTATTCAAAGGAGGTAGTGGAATGGACGGTTAAGTAATACTGAATACTGACAACAAAACTGGATTGGTGTGTAATAGATTTGGGATACTCTAGATCCACATTACGAGCGTATGCCAAATTGAGCTGTTATCAGTTGACCGAAGGTTTGGAAGATCCCCGAAATATATTCTGATGCTTTTTGACTGGATTCAAAAAGCAGACAGTTTTTAAGTATCATAACCGTAGAAACTCCAAGAACTATAAATGGAAAAAAACGGTCGCAAAAGTGATATTCGAGAGAGGTCGAACAATAGCAAAAAGGTAAAATATGTAAAAATCTAATGGCGGAAGTGAAAGTGAAGAGTAAAAACGTGATAGTTAATTTTAGTTCGTTTGAAAATATAATAATCAATGAGATAGGCTATCGATTCAACCAATCTAGTACGATTGCTGTACCAGCTGTCATTCACTGCACAGGCGCAATTATAAGAGACAGTTGTACCTGAAGTTTACAACACTTTTTGAAAAGTTTGGAACACCGCAGCTCTTTGGAACCTACATGTGATGACAGGAGTGAGGGACAGTTTGCAGTGGCAAAAAGCATTTTAGTGATCCAGGTGGACCAGGAATTACAACCCATCATGATCTGTACTATTTATGATGCATTGGAAAAACGCAGTGGCAAAGGTTTTTGCGTTCATACGGACAAGATTGGGCGAAAAAAAAACAGTTGGAGGTCTAGTGGCATTTTGTTGGGTTTTAGAGGTTCAAGAAGAGGTACACCTCATACACATTATTGCTTGTGGACGTCGACAGTATCGAGGCGATGATTGCAAAAGGATGTTATCAGTTGTTCGGCAGTTGGTAGGACTGATGAAGAAACAGAGATTGATAAAAAGCATCAAATCCATAGTGTGGGAGGATATTGTAATAGTGAGTATCGGGATGGGGTGTCGTTTCAATTTACCCCAAGCCGGTATCGATGTGACCCGGTTTAATGAAAAAAAAGAACAAAGTTTGAATATCGTCGAGGTATATTTGATTTGAAAGTGAACGGTTATAATATTGATCTTTTGAAGTTTGGGAAAGTAAGAAAACATGGATCTGCAGTACAACAGAGGATCGTTGGCAAAAAGGTATATGTTGCCAAATATATCACCAAACATGCTGCTATTCAAAGAGCGACTATCGCAAAAGCAAGAAGAGCAATAGTGAAGGTGAACAGAATGGGCCAAGCGAAGCTTATATTCAGAATTTTCACTACAGAAGTGTGTCGATAGCAGAGGCGATAATGGATATTTGCTCTTGGACTATGTCCGAGGTCTCTAAAAAGTTGAATTTTTAGCGACAGAATTACCAGGAGATAAAAAAACAATTTATTGAAGAGAAAGGGCTGTTATAGGTGATAGGCTGGATGATGAAGATGAGGGGAATTTTCATGGACGACAAATGGAAAAATATCTTGAAAAGGCCTTTAGATGATAGTAGTAAAAACAATAATAGGAGAAGACGTTACCTTTGTATCTTGACTCCTGAATATAAGTAGTGATAATATTGAAGTGAGAAATGTAGGAGGTGTCGATTTTGAGAGGAATGACCTACAAAGGTATTATGAAAAATTTTGGGCATGTTAGTATAAAAATAAAAGTAGGATGTTCATTGACCTAGCTGGGGAAAGGTCAGGAAAGAGGAATGAGATAGCGATCATTAGAACGAACCGATTAATGTCACAAAAGTCAGAGGATGCTTTTATGCATTTGTTAATGCTTCATATACCAACAAAGTAGATGTTGATCAATGGATATCGGAATAAAGAACTGGGTATTCTTCCTTCAAGGAATGGCGTTGGAGCAGTTGGGGGGAACTTTTAATGACAATAAAAGCACCAGAGCTACTTGTGGTGTTAGATGTTGGTGAGCAAAATGTGCGGAGAATACTGCTATGGTAATGACAGAAGTACTAACCGAAATCAACAATTGGTATTTGATGATGTGAAATTGAAGATCGAAAGTAATGAACCTATCCAGTTGTTGGTGTGTGGGGCAGCAGGCACAGGAAATCGACTTTTTGCGCTGGATTGAAAAATACGCTTGCTCAAATGGATTTTGAGACAATCAAAGTTGGCACCGTCAGGTGTTGCGGCTGTGAACATTGGTGGACAAACAATTCATAGGTGGTTCAGGGTCTCAAGAATGGCGAAGTCTACGTATGAGATGGGGAAATCACTTATTCGGTGAGGGAGCAGTTAATGGGCGTCGCCTCTCTCGTGGAAAAAAGCCGATTATTCTAGTGATGAGATATCAATGATATCTGGATCGTTAATGACAGCTATTGAAACACTTTGTCAAAAGCGATGTATGGGAAAAAGGACATTTGGAGGAATATCGGTGGTTTTTTTTTTGGAGACTTTTGGTCAGTTAGGCCCTGTGAACAGATATAAACAGAATGTGGGTGGGTATGGAAGTCCAAGGAGTATAGAAATCTCCGTCGATTTGATCTCGGGGAAGCTTGCCGGCAATCTGGAGATCCCGTGTTTAAAAGCGTTTTTAGACGATGTCAGGAAAGGCAGCTCTCAATGAAGCAGTATAGCCCACTGGTTGAAATATGTCCAAAACGGTGGACCGAATGGGACCAATATCCCCGAAAGAAAGTATTAGAGATTTATGACACATAAAAGGCAAAGTTGATGCCTTTAATAAGAAAATGTTTGTTTCTTTCTCAGGGCAACTTTTACGATAAAAAGTCAGGATAATGGAGGATATACTAAAAGATGGAGATATCAGTGAAACAATTGCATCTGGAAACAGGATTGGGGACAGAGCTTTTGTTGAAGGTGGAGCACACGTGTGTATGTGTACATCGAATATTGATGTGGACACAGGGTTGGTTAATGGAACTGTGGGGACGGTTGTCCAAAGTTCACCCTAGAGGGATTTGTGAGCATTGAGTGCGATGGTGGTAGGAATTTACCAGTGGCAAAAGAATACAGGACAACAGGCCGTGGTAGCTATGAGAGATATCAATTACCTCTTATTATCCTGGGCCATCACAATCCACAAATCCCAGTCCTTGACATTACCGTCAGTTGCGGTTTCATTGAAAAATGTGTTTACATCTGGGCAAGCATATGTAGCCATGAGCAAGTAAGAGAAGACAGGATCTGTATATCATGGACTTGTCAGTTGAGTGTCTCTCGAAATATCACATGGTAAAAACAAGGTTGACAAAAAAGGTGAAAAGGTAGAACGATAGAAGATGAGGTATATGACACTTTGGAGGAAGTCGACCAAGAAGAGGCTATGAATGATCTGTATGAAAAATATGGATACAAAAATGTTGGAAGATACTGGAAGGATTTTTAGGATTGGGGAAAAACTTCAGGAGAAAAATTTTATGAGGAGATTTTTTGAACGTATTTTCGATAACAGCCAAAGAAATCTATAATTAAAAAAATTATTATTGAACAAAAGGCATAAAAAGGAACGTCTTTCAGGTAGCAGAAGTGGTAAAATAAAAGGTGAGGTGTAAACAGTCAAGAGAAAAATGATTATAAAAGACCAAAATATATATCAAAACTAAGTGAAGATTTAAAGCAAAGCATTTATTTACTGTTCGGATGTTAGAAAAGGACTCTTCGTATATTATTGGTCCGTGGGGGAAAAAAAACGGATGAAGAAGTACTGTTAAAGAGTGAGTTGGGCTGTGTTATAAATTAGAGGCCATTAGGATAGAGTGTATTGACCGGAATCTCCTTCAGGAGTTTAAAAAAAAAAAACAAAAGTGTAAAATTTATATATTTGAAAAGTTTCGTAAAGAAATTATTGGACATCAAATGTGAACAGGAAGGAGGAATTTTGTCGTTTTGGCAACTGATACGCCATTTGAAGTGGAGAAGACACTCCAGACTGTTGATCTAATATGAACAGACACCATTAAAAATTTAATGAAGAAAAATTTTACACCAAGGAGGTACGAAGGTACGAGAATAAAAATCATATTTATTTTAAAAAAGAAAATGTGATCAGGAAAGTTCATCTAATGTAACGCTCCTCTGAAGAGATGTTGAACTGAATAGAGTTCAAGGAGAGCTCTATATCTTCAAGTTTCTTGAATCATGTCAAAACTTGAGTTGAAGTCATTTAAAACTGTCATGATCTCAGAGGTAGTGAAAGTTGAATTTGAATCAAAACAGGTAAGAGTTCGGGATTTTTTTTAGTTGAAGTTGTTCTTTCATGGGTAAAAGTAGTCATCTTTTGGTTGGTTGAAAAGACAGGCGCTGTTTGCTTAGAGTTTGTGGTCTCGCTGCTGAGATTTGAGTGGAATTTGTTTTGTTATTGACAGTAACTGTAGGCAAAAAATGTTTCGTGTCCAGTAGAATTTCTGTGTCTATACTTGGTCGATATTGAGGATTTCTGGGCTGGGTCAAGCGGGTAGGTACAAGTTTTACAGCAGTTCTAGAATTGGTGTTATTTTGAGGTGTAAAAGGATGGTGTTGTTCTTTGTTTGTTGGTACTTTTTGTTTGGGTGGGGAATGTGGTCTACTGGAAAAAGGGGTGAAGTAGGGTTAGATCTATGGTTGGATGATACTTGCCTTAATACCTTTTGTATGTTTGTTGATTGGAGGGGTCCAAGGTTGAGGTAGTGGCCATCTTCTTTTAGGATTGCGAGATCCTGCGGACATATTTGAAAATATTGTGTAAGTGGTCTTTATTTTGTTGGATGTGCGTGCAATATTGGGGGGGGGTAACCTGGGCCTTTAAAAATTTATATAAAAGTTAAAAGCAGACGGAGGTCTTCAAAAAGGTATCAGGGTGTTGAATTAGAAGGATGAAAGCTTTTGACCGTGACAGGCAAGTTTATCGTTCGACTTTGATTTGGAAAACCGCTTTCGTTTCCTGATTTGGTAGTTTGAATCCTTCGGGTAACTTGGATTGGTTAACTATATGAGTGACGTCGGACATGATATCATTATGTTTCTCTTGACATTCAATGACATCATGAAGGGTGATCTATGATAATAAATAGACTTTGTGTTCAGAAGGAATTGTGATTGAGGTGCAGAAATGGATATTTTACGGTGATTAGGGACCGGCTGAAAGGACTGGCTCAAAAATATCTGTGGTGCCATAAAGTGGGTCCAAGAGCTGATAGGGTGATTGAGGTGGGTGGATAGATAGGGGTGAATTTCAGACCAGGCAGGGACTAATTGGTGTTGAATCAGGAACCGTGTAGGGAGAATAGAAAGGTTTACTCGTGGTGAATGGAACACCAGGAGGTGGTGGTTGAGATGAAAGTCACTAGACATCTCAGGTCGGATGCTGTTGTTGTTAGGATTAGGGGTAAAACATTTTTTTCTTCAAAGTAGAGGTAAAAAGTTCTTGAATAAGATGATGGTGAAAAATAGCCATATTGTTTGATGGAATGAGCTCTATTTATAAGTAGAGGTGTTGGTACTCGGTTCAAATTTGGTTAAAGTTTACGTGTCTCGATAGCTGAGCTCTAAGGAAAAAGAAAAAAAGAAAGGATGGATAGACAGGCAGAGCAAAAGTGGATAAATGGGGGAAGGGGATCAAGGCAAAACCAAAGCTAGAAAAATTGGGAAGAGATACTTGAACTGTTTAATGCTATGAAATAGAGTGGAAAGGATGAAAAAAGGAAAGCAGAGGTGGAAATTTTTAAAGGGATACCACATTAGAAAAATGGCGAAAGATTTTTGTTGCTGTGTCTAGTGTTTGGTGTATTTGTAAAGTTATGTGATTTCAGATTATTCAGAACGGGACTTGTTTTTATTTTTAAAAGTTATTAGGGAACGGGTACAATGGTTGTTTATTAACAAAAGTTGTGTAATGTGACATATTGCTATTGGGGTTGTTTATGTTGTATAAACAGTCATAAAAAATTTCGGTTATTGATGTATTATCAAAAAGACATGTGTCCATAATGTAAGAGGAGGAGAATGTTCGAGATAAGGTTTTTGTGAATCTGTACTACATTTGTATCAAAAGGTGAAGTGTTAGAAATGGAATATTTTGTATTTTTTACTAAGAGGAGAAAGAGAGGAGACAGCATTGTTTATGTGAACGCCTCATGCGGAAAGAAGGAGGTTTTTTTTTTTTTGGAGGGAGGAGGGGGTTGCAGATAAGGCAAAAGTATAAAAAGGTGGTAAAATATTCTTCCACAATCAAGTATTATCTTTTCCATTTTTCAATTCAAAGTCCATTCCATATTAAATCGAGAAAGCACCAAAGGCTTGAAGTTTCAAAGGCAAAAGTATCAAAAAGATGGTCCAAGATTCAGATCCTGCCTAAAATTTCGAACCAGACCCTCTCAGAAGTTCAAATCCAGAGTGAATCGCAAAGAAGGAAAAACTGTGCTGAAGAAAAAATCATGGACGGAAAGAAACTTTTCGAGCATAAAGCGCAAAGTTGTTGTCCAAGGAAAGCAGTCAGTCGAAGTGGGGGGGAAAAAAAGCCTGATTACAAAAGGTGCTTTGCTTTGCGGAAAAAACTTCTTGAGAATTGTAATTCACCAGACAAGTGTCAAGCGAAGATATGAGAACATCCTAAAAGGTTGAAGCTTTTGAAGTTGAGTGTCGATGACCTAAAAAAAGCTGGATGCAATGGAACAAAGGTGGTGAATTGGTGCAGTGCAACAAGTAAATACACCCAGGCTCCGCTGGATAAAAGTTCATCCATGTTTACTCTTGTTGGGAGAAATATATAATGGAAAACCGAAAGGAAAAAGGTGATAGAGGAGCTTCTGAAGGCCCACTCTTCGGTCTCATTAAAAACTGAAATCTGAGGGAGAACAATACTAGTACAGATAAAAATAGTTGTTTTCAGGAGAATGGTGAAGATGAGAGGAGCAAGGGAAAAAGGCAACAGCAAGGGAGAAGACATTAATGGCGCTAATAATCATGCGAAAAAACGCTCAGATCGCTAAATGGATGATTTTAGTTGCTATGAGTGAGGTTTTGAAGGATGTTGGTTATGGAGACTGTGTACCAAATAATCGAAGGGGAGTCGAGGGGATTCTTTCGAATATGGAGGGTGACGAAAATAGTTGTTAATATTGTGATAGATTAGGGAAAAAAGCAAAAGTATAGAAAAGAAATAATATAACCAAAGATTTAATAAGGAGTTTTAAAAAGTGTGGAATAACTTGTAAGGTCAATTGTAATTTCTTCAGTATTTAAGACTTGGTATTTGAATATTTATTACTGAAATACACCTCATAAAAAGATAGATCATTAGTATGAGTGGGACTAGACAAGTTCAAGAAATTCACGGTCCTTGATGTGCCTTTTTGGATATCTAAGAGTTGGTTTGTTTTTGGATAAAAAGATCTTGCTATTTGCTCAACCGTCTGTCGCGGAGTGGAATATTAATTTTAATCCTTTGCTTTGGAGAAAGTGTCTATTCAGGATTATCAGGATATCTGCTTAGAAGAAGTCGTTGATAGTGTTTTCTTTTAGACAACGGCAAAGCATTGGGGCGCTGAAAAAGAATGGGAGGTTTGTTGAAACCATTAGTATTGACTCATTTGAGACAGCAAGGAGACTTGTACCGATTATAGAAGGGTTAAAGAGTGTTGATGGTCGACGTTGTGACTGTTACTACATGGATCGATGTAGGAGCAATATGCATGCCACAAGCAGATCATACAGATTAAATATCAAATTTACTGGCTTGTAATCAGAATCTAGAGGAGTCCACTTAAAAATGGAAGATGATTTGTGGTACATACCGAGAAACTAATTGATACGTTTGCCAGATTGAAGAATTTGAGGATCTTATCATTTTCTGTAAGTCCACTGAGACGGATGGAAATTGAAACTACTTTAAGGGGTATAGTTGATGGCTGGTCGAGGTTTAGGAAAAGTTTGTATTTGGAGTTGAGGGAGATGAGACTATTGGACAAAATTTATGCAGAGGGAGTTGGAGGACAAGGAGATACATAAAGGATACTGTTGAGGTTGAGAAGAGAAAAATAGGAAAGTTAGGGGCCAGATCTCTTTTATTTTGTCAACCTGGTTGTCTTTTCCGGTTAACAAAAATCAAGCTGGGAAACGTGTTTTAAGGAAAGACGTTGATAAAGTATTTTGGGATTTTTGGCTTTCAAAAAGAAGAAGGTGTGGACGTTGATTTATTAATGAGAGATCTCGGGCGTCAACTTATGGGGTGGGGAGACATGGCATAGTAGGACCTTCACTAAGACATATGAAATATTTAAATTGTTGCCACTATTCGTAAAGCAGAGTTGATATTGGCTACTGATAGCTTTTGAAAACACTAACAATGTCAAACTGCATCCACTTTTGAAAGCTGGGTTGTACGCTGTGTTGTGTTGAAACATTGGCAATCATTAACAGAATTCAGGCTTATTGAGCGAAGGACAAGACAACAGTGACGTTATTAAAAGTATGGGAAACCGTTCAAAACTGGAATGGTTTTCAATCCTGGGAATATAAAAGGAGAAAATTTAAAGACCTGAGGTGTAGTTGTTTTAGAGTTTTATTCAAAGTATTGAAACAATATTGTAGGGAACGACGGACTGATATTTTTTTAATGAATATTTGGAGAAGTGCACACTTGCCAATCCCAAAAGTAAATTATTCATTTCCAGGAAAGTCGGCGAAGAAACCATCCGGATGTTACCGAACAGGCCATTGAGTGGGAGGAAGGAAGTTAATAATTTGCCATTATTTGAATAGAACGTATTTTTATGAAAGTAAATAAATAACTGCTGGTGTTAATGGTGAACAAATTATGCGGACAAAATGTAAAGCAGAGTAAATTAAAAAACGTTTTGTTGAATACCACCTCGGGCCAATGAGAGAAAGGGGGCGGACTAGGGCAAATTTATAGGATGTCAGAGGGGAGCGGGCAATATACCAGAGCAGCAGGGTCGTGAGACCAAGGTGTTGGGGCCGGAGGAGTGTTTGGAGCCTGTGGATGTTGAGTTCATGATATCACCAATGTTTTTCTGCTTGAAAAGGTTTGTCTAGGCCTGTAGTACCCCGCCTCGCCACCGCCAAATTCAAAGCTATTTATTGAGTTTCACACCTCAGCTTTTGTTCGGTCCTGATGACTTTGCAGGAATACTGCCTCCACGGTTTCCAGTAAGTCGTAAGAAAACTACTAACTGCTTTACATTTCACTGCTTGTCATATTTAGAGTAGCGCAGATGCGTTGAGTTGTCCAGACGAGTTTGAATCAATAATGACGTTTGTGCAGTGGTGATAAAATTGTGAAGTATGGGTGTGAAATCCATGACATTGAAAACAGGCATTGATCTGGATTTGCGTTGCTGAGGAGATTGCGAGGAAGCTAATACAGGCTATTCGTAATAAATGTCGTAATATGTCATTGTGTATTGACCGATGACACTCCATAAAAGATACCGTCATGTGCGATAGGGAGAACTCACATGAGCCTCCACCATGTCGTGTGCTTGGTATAAATTCGGAGGGGTGGAAATTCGATCGGGATTAATAATATTGTAGCCAATTCCAAGGGGTACGTAATAATGTTCCGGCTCGAAAGTTGTTTAGCAGGACCATTTTGTATCCCCGCAAAAGGAAAATCTTCTCTTGATATCCTTATCCAAGCGTGGATGTCTTTATTGGAGAGTCTCCAAGGACCCCCTTGTGCTTGGAAAAGAACATGATATGAGAGGAACCACTGGGAGAGAAACATAAGAAAAAAATAATGTTGATAACTTTTCATGACAGTATAGTAATTTAATAGTCAATATGCTTTTGAGGGATAATTTGAAAAGGGTATTTGTGCAATGATCGGTCGAATTTAATGATATGGTAAAATAAAAAATAATAATAATAAAAATGTCATTTATAATAAAGTTGCAAAAGTAAAGAAATTTTCTAGGTGGTTGTTAGAGTGAAGAGCTTTTTTGATTGAATTCTTGATGAAAGAAGAAACAGATTCGTTGCTCTTTGCTATATAGGGTCAAATTTTGCTAATTGCTCATGGGTGCGTTTGAGACTTTTGTTACCAATAATTGGTATTCTTGAATTATCGCCTTCATAGAGTGATAGAATGTTAAGCAATAATTTTTTTAACTCGTTCGCTTGAGCTATTATCAACTGTTGTTTGGACATCTTGCTTGTTTATTTTGCCTGAACGCCATCGGATAGACGGTTGGCAATTGTATAAACAAGCCCTGACGCGGCAACTCCGTTTTTGTGGGCTCTGGTCGTGAAAAACTGCAATTAATGAAAACTGTAAATGGCTGGAGCAGGCTGATGTCGTCATATGACTTGGAAGACCGACAAAAGTAATAAATTGGAGAATGTCATGAAATTTTTAGTTAATTGTCCGGGCCTGGACACTATTACATTGAAGTGGTTAACGCAAGAGGATTCTTTGTGTTTTGTGATTTCAAGGCCTTTTTGAACTGATTCAGTATCAAGGTAAAGTCTAGTAGCCAGGGAGTCCTTAAATGACAAAGTAAAGCAGGGGACTTGAGGGCGCTGGGTTTGGAGGCTCTTTGAATCCAATCGAAGTGAAGGATGTAACCAGGGCATCGAAGGAAGTCGTTCCAATGCATAGTCGCTGACCATCGGGCGCCTTCTGTGCAAGGCCATACATCGTTATGTGGTGTCTGACGGATAAAGAGTTAGCAGGAGTATGGACAACCAAAAAGCGGCTCTGATGCATCAATTATCCTTGTCCGTCCATAACCTCGATTGTATTAATATTAAAGATTCGCTCGTGTTGTAGTTTACAAGGATTTCGATCCGGCCAAAATTCAGCACATGCGAAACGTAGTTGGGGTTCGATCGCCCAGTCTCGGTTGAGAAGTGCACAGATCTCTATCGGTGATTTGCCAATGATCGATTTTGGGTACTGACAAGCAGGGGAGGAGAGGAGGTGATGTTCAAGAGAGGGAAGTGAATGTGTCTTGAATGTTTCGTTGAAGAAGGAGTTAGGCGGAGGTGAGGAATTAACAAAGATCGGTGAACCGCCTGTTGGTAGCAGCGACCCTTATGATTAAGCGCATTTGCGGAGCCTAAGCGCCGTTTTGTCTTGAGGTGCAATCGGATGAAGATGCAATAAATGAGTTTGCTATGCCAAGAGCCCTTCTCTTTTGGAGAAGCTGGACTTGGATGTCTTAAAGCCAAAGCGATGGCCTCGTCGTAGGATCGAGTTACATCGAGTCGTCTGTTTTAGGGGACAAGGATCTTGTTTGAGGGATACTGTTTCAGATTTTCTGTATAGGAGCTTTGGACATGTTGAGGGGAGGCTTTTAAAGTGTTTTCGAAGGCTGTTCTTTTGTCGAAGGTGCGGGAGCAGATCGGGCAAACGAACTGATTGGTTCATTCTATGGAAAGTTTTAGAAAATGATGGGCCGTGAACATCCTTAAATGATATAGTACAGGAAGTTGCGTAGCAGTTTAGGGGGGTATCCGTCTTTTTCTCGGCAGTGTTGAACTTCGAGGGGGTTACAGGAGGCAGGCGCTGCCCTGTTTTGCGTCGGTCTGCTGGGGGGGTACAACATTTTAAAAGAGCGAAGTAAGGGAGGAAGAGAGAGGAAGAAAAAGGGAAAAGTGTGTCTCGAATAGCAGAAGACAGCCAAGATAGTCTCGTTTGAGATGAATTTGTAATTAATTGAGCTTAAACATCATGTTCATGTCCATTTGCTGGAACATTGCGTCCATTTTGGTCACTGGAACATCATGCCAATCACTTCAAACATCGGCGTCCAATCACCGGAACATCATGTCCAATCACGGGAACATCATAAGTCTACTGGAACATCATGTCCACCTACTGGAACATCGAGGTCTCGTCACTGGAACATCAGCGTCCAATACTGGAACATTTGAGGTCCAATCTGGTCGAGGTTTCGATGGAACGGTTTGTTGGAATTTTTTGACGTTTCAGATTTCGACCAGTGTGAGAATTTTCAGTTTTGTTGATTGACCTTTTTTTTTTATGAACTTGGCGGTGTTTTTTGGTGTTTTGGCTTTTGCTTTGTTTGCCTTTTTTCCGCAGGATCCCTTTTTCCTCAAAAAAGGCGGCTGATAAATTAGCAGGTCATCATGAGAATTTTTGTTTTTTCTTTTTGCACAAGAATATCGTATGATGATACTATGCCATGCGAGATTTTGAATTTCATGGAAGCAGGGCTATAATAAACAAGTTTTGGGTGTTTGTTATGAAAGGAACTTCGTTTTGGGAATGGATTGATTTGCCGTGTTGAGACGACATATTGTGGAAAAAGGGATGAGATTGGTAAAAATGGGGCTGGCAAGTATAAAAAGCGCAAGGAGATGATATTCCACCTACAAATCTCTGTCCAAGTTTAGTCCCTTTGTCAAACCTGTACTGATGTGCTTTCACCACGGACGTGCTGTCCAAGATTCAAGCGATTAACTGCTTTTCGTGAGGTTTTCAATTTCTTTTATGGCGTTTATTACATCTAGTCGGGTTGGTTGGTACGTTTTTAGCCAGCAGTTTTCAAGAAATGGATCAAGCAGAAGAGGAGAGGCTGTCCGTGTCAATATTTATTGCGCTCATGATGTTGATATCGCCGGATCCCGATTAACATCATTGTAGCTGTTCGCTGGCATCATTATAATGCTTGTTCATGGAATTGAAATATTATTGGAGTATTATTATTTTGTGGATCTGGTGTTCCAAGATTATCCGGCATTTACTAGAATGACGCTGGCTGGATCAGGGTCCCAGAAATTCATCAAAGTGAAAGCGAGCTTTCGTGTTAGTGATAAAGTTATAATTAAAAAAAAAAAAAATAGGCATTAAGGTTGAGGAGTGAATGATGAAGAAAAAGGAACAATGTCTTGATTTGTTTTCAGTTACTGTACGGGTATTGTTTTAGAGGTACATATGATGGGAGTGAATCATGAAGGAATAAAGATCAGAAGGCAACTGTTTTAGGAAAGAGAAAACAGAAACCAATAAAAGTTTTGGCTATCAGAATATGAAAGGAGTAAATGATTTTGTGGATGATCCGGTGATGTGGGTTTGTTGAATTTAGTGTGTTAGTTCGGGTCTTGGCAATTTAGTGTAAGTGACAGAATAAAAGCCTGGGTCTATCTCTTTATTGTGTATTACATTGCGAGTTGGTATTTAAAGGCACAAGTGTTCGATGGAAAAAATCACAAGTCCAGAGTAAACAAGGCTGTAAGCGCCTGTATCCAAAATGCGCATCTGATAGTGAGGTTCGAGAGGTTGGAGAGATGAAGTATTTTTGTACAGAGCACCACATCCAACTTGGCATAGGCGATTGTGGCTCAATGTTTTCAAAGTAATCTGGGATATCACACAGGAGAATAAGAGCAAAATTAAGAAGGATCGAAGACTATAACGAATTTTATATGAGTTTTCCTGAAAGCTTGGTTCCATTATTTTCAAAGTTGGGGCCTTTTGGAAGTGGAGTCTTATTATCATTGATCAACAAGTAATCCTGGAGGAAGGGTGTGAAAACAGAGGTTGAATTTAGAGGTGCATGGTCTGATGTTCTGGAGGTGGTGAAGAAACAAACAAGGCTGAATGTATTCTTGGAGGTCAATGGAGAGTGCCAGCACAAGTGTTTTGAGCGGGGAGGAGGGACCGTGCCTTAGATGAAGTGAGAAAGGAAAAGGAGTCGTGTCCAAAGATTACAAGGATGAGAGACCAAGAAAGAACAAGAAGAAATAAGAGAGAGCAGAATAGTGAGGTTCAGGAGGCAGGTCAAAGCCAAGGCCTGATTAACATTGTATCGAGCAGGAGGTGTTATCGAAATGGGAGTTTAGAAAAGCTATAACAAAAAGATGTGATATTGCGAAAAAGTATGTTTTATGGCGGTAATATCAGCTGTTTTTGTTCCGTGAAGATTACGATGGTGAGAGCTGTAGTTCGGCTTGCAAGGGTTTATTGATGATACATCGACCTCAGTAAAGTGTAAACAGATTAAAAAGCAAATGTGGAAGGAGTGGATGAAGCATGTTGATTTAATAAAGAAAGCAAAGCCCGGATAATTATTTTGTTTTTCCGGCGAATGGCATGCTTTGGTATATTGCTGCAGGACGATAGGAAAAAGGGGGTAAGAAAACTATAGGAGAGAGAGAGACTACCGAAGGATTGGGGCACGGAAGGGCGGGAATCAAAGCAACGGAAGGGCGGGAAGAGGCAACGAGCGGGCGGATTGAGAGAGGGCGAGAGGGCAGTCCCGATATATCAGTCACAGAACACAGTGACAACAGGGAGGAGGACACAGCAAAGCCAGAGAGAGGGAAGGAAACCTCCTATGTTCAGGGTCGGGGGAGGGTAGTGAGGGTGGCTGTTGAGGGTAGGGGTGGTTGTAGGTTGTTGTAGAGGGAGGACACAGCAGAGAGGATAAGTGCCAGAGAGAGAGGAACCTTGTGTTCAGGAATGGGGATAAAGGAGGGTGGTTGATTGGTGGTTGTAGGTTTATTGCAGAGGGAGGGACACAGCAGAGTAGGGCGCGCCCTTTTTTTCTTTACAAAAGACAATGATCTCTGATCTTTATGCAGCAAGCTTTTTATTATAAAAAGAAGAAGAAGAATTGTTTTTTAAAACAAAATCTGTAGAACAATGGGTTTAATCTCAGCAGCTCAGCAACAAGGCTACCCTGACTGCTTACAATGGCCCTGTTCATAAAAAGTCGTCTGCAATGGATTTTATTCTTCCAATATTTTGTTTTAAAAGCAGGTGCCTCACACAGCCTTTCCGCCATGCAAGACCTCTGTAGTGGTATGATCAGGCCCGGAAGACTCCATTCGTATTCAACTAGATATCGGAAAAAGTGGTAATCGTCGCGTTCTAGCACGGATTCTGACTTAGATATGTTCAAACATAACCAATGGATGATAAGCCAACGGCTGTTGCTCAGTAAGACCCAAATACCGGTTTATCCGAATGAAGCGTTCTCGTACCAACTTCAATTATTATTGCAACAACACTTTCATCAGTAGGGTAAACTAACCTGTCTCACGACGGTTCAAACCCAGCTCACGCGTTTATTAGTGCGGTGAACAATCCAACGCTTACGAATTCGTTCAGTATGATAGAAGCCGACATCGAAGGATCAAAAAGCAACGTCGCTATGAACGCTTGGCCGCCGTTAAAGTTGGTACCCTCTAGGGAAGCAAGAGAATTTTGGAGGCGGTTATTGGGAGTGCAGGGAGGAAAAGGAAATTCAGGGTCGTCGGGGCGGGGCTATATAGAAGAGCGATGGGGATTGAGCTTTTTGGGAAAGGGCGGGTAACGGGTAGAGGAATTCAGGTTGTAGGGAGGGAGGAGGGTATAAAGGGAGGAGAGGCCGGGGATCTCTGACATATCCATCTCACGAAGTCAATGAAGTCGCCAATGGTCACCATCAGACTTTAAAGGCATGCAGGCAAAAGTCTGCGTGTCGATGGGTCACAAGGGTAACGGTTACCGTCAGTTAATAATTTGCAAGGTAGAGTGAAAGTGTTACGTTGAGCGTACCAAGAACAAGTTTTATTTAACATAATGACCGGGGCGAACTCTGGCGCAAGCGAAAATATGGTATAAAAGGGAAGGGCGTGTTGAGATTTGTACTAGGAAAAGGAGGCTGGGCCGGCGGTGGGAGGGGGACCAGTTTTGCTGGACAACGGAACAAGATAACCCGGATTTGGCGTGAATAGAACAGTCGTTAGGTTGAAGGTGACAGGTCCAGGAGCATGTACACGAGACGATGGCGATGAGTGAGAAAGTCGAGAGTGACGGTATGGTTACAAGGATTATTCATTGTATCGTTGATACCGAAAAATCCAGCTGGAAGTCGATGGGAGTAATTTGATATGTCCGCAAAGAATTCGGTGCAGAAAGAGCAGTTTTGGTAATCTTCGTTAAAATGAAAGATGACAATTCTTTGTTAGGATTACATGTTGTAAAGGCTTTTAATATCATCCAAAAGGAGACAAACCGCGAATTCAACAAGGATATTTTATATGCAAGAGGAGAATGTGTTGAACAGGATCTAATCAAAGTGAATTGCCGTTATTGTTCAGGGTCACAATTCCCAGGTTTTATGGATATGAATCAGAGAGGAATTTGAAATTTTGATAAAATTAATATTGTTGAGGCCATATGATTTGGACATTGAGAATTGAACGTTTTGGTGCCAGTTCACTATGATTACGAAAGAGGTACATGGAGATAAAGGAGATTTTACGGGATTCAGTTAAGGGATGAAGTGTAATGTTAGGAGAAAGGGAAGGTTTCTTAGAGGAAAGAGATTATTTAGCTGGCAAAGAATAATGGTAGATGACATCGAAGATGCAGGGCAGTAAATAAAGCTCTAGTAAAAAGCTTAGGAAATGATTTATTGAAAGAGAAGATTAAGTATAATCGTAGGGAGAAGTCGCGTCTGATTCGTTGGGTGCACGTTATTAACTGAATTCAGAACTGCTTCGATTAAATTGTTTTTTTTTATTTATATTCTCGGATTTTATAAAGTGCATTAGTAGGAGAAGGAATGCAACACAAAAATTGGAGAAATTCAGGAAAAAAGGATATTTCAGGTTTTATTGGAAATCACAAAGAAAAAATGGGTAAGGCAGTGAGTTGTTCGAGCCGAGGATCAGAGCTGGGTTGTTGAGGAGGGATAGGTAAACTCATATTAGAACTTAAAAGTTTGATGAGAATGATTTATTAATACAAACCTTGTAAAAAGTCAAAAGTAACGAATGGGATATTCGAACTGTCAAGCATGTTGTCGTTGGAAGAGTGTTACAGAGAATCTCTATAAAGGGACCTAATCTTAACAGTAAACAATTATAGAGTTAAACAGCAGGATATCCAAAAAATAAGATTGTTAAAGGTAAACAAGTACATAGCAAGAAAATACTTTGAATCCTGCAAACCAAGAAGGAAGCATTTGAGGGACGCAGTAATATCGTGTAATGTTTTTGGAGGGTCTGAATGGAGTGGTTACGGTAAGCCAGGAGTTGATATTCAAAGAGGCTTAGTGGATATCACCCATGAGTAAAGTACCACTCGTTTCGGTCATTGAAATCTCCATTGAATGAATAGTATCCATTGAAGAGACAGGAACCGTGAAAACAGTCACCCAAGGCCAACATCAGGTCTTTATCGCTAATAGTGAAAATTCTAAAGTCTAATGAAGCGATGATATTAGATAGAAACTCTTTGGGTTGGATCTTGGGACGGATTCACTTTTGAAAAATGAGATTGAGATGATTTGGTTTTTTTCAGAGGAACAGCGTGATTGCAGGCCATCTGACACAACGTTGCTCAGGTTTGATAGTTGTCACCCGGACCCACTCCTATTGCTGAATTCGTCAAGGCCAGTGTATGCATCTCTTAGTAGAGAAGCCATTGTCATATCTGTTCCAGGTTCTTCACCGAATTTGTTTGAACGTTAATGAGTTTAGTGGATCCAAGAATGAGACTGTTAATGTCTATTAACTTTAATTGAATCCAGAGCAGCGTCCTGCGTGTCACGGGAAATCGTCTAGAAAGCCTCGCGCAATAGCCGTTCGTGCCAGACCAAGAAGAAGCTGGATCTTTAAATCTCCAGTCGAAACAATCAAATATAGAGGGCATTTCTGTGATAGAAATGAACACGGTCAGAAGAGAAAGAGTTGTAACAGAGCATTATGAAAGTGAAATGGCCACAGAGGTAGTATCAAGTAATATTATGAAAGTGAATGATAGCTAAACGTTAATACTAAAGTGGTAATAGGATTAAACTTTTTAGTATAAAGGAATATGGGGAAGACTTAAGTGGCAGTTGTTAAAATGATGTTTTTTAAATAACTGTATATATAGTGAGGATCACGACAACAGGACCATATAATGAATGAAATAAATGATAGAATGAGGTTAAAGTAACAGATCACCTAAAGTGTAGCATAGAGGGTTTATTTGGGTTACGGAACATAAAAGAAGAGAAAACTCTGCTATTAAAATGTACGTATTTAACAGAGTATTTCGGGTTGGTTGTAATTAAAAGTTGAAGTGTCAACATTGATAACAAGGTCAGTTTAACTGGGTTTTTAAAAGAAACCGAAGTCACAAGAAGAGGCATGTGCTGTGGTTAAAGAAAACGATTTTAAAAGTGTTAATAATTCAACATCACAGAGTGATTGCTATGCAGAATAAAAAGAAGAGACGGTTCAAAGTAGGGGATAGTAAGGAAATAGGAAACGTGTCAAGAATAGGAACAATATATTGAGAATGATTGAGATGGGGAAATAATTCAGGTCAAAAGATGACACATAGAATTTCGGACAGCCAGACCCGAAGCTACCAATTTCCAAAACAAAGGAGAACATACACCAAAACAGAGAAAGAAAATATTGATCAGAAGCATTGGAGCGAGATGATGCATGGGAAGATTTGACAGTTCCTTATTTCTCCAAAGTGAGCAAAGGCTATGTTGAGGGATGGAATTTGTTGAATGATGGATGTTCAGGGGTGTCACCGGCCGATGCAGAGGTTATTAAAGCCAAAGGAAGAAGGGATTAAGGGAGAATAATTAGTAAGAGAATGGAATTTGAGACAAGAAAAAACCCATTTGATGGTCACATATCTGTATAAAGGTAGAACATGCTATAGGCGAACAGTAAAAATTGTAGGATTTCGGGTCGGAAAAACAACTTGGCGTCGTGGTATTGTACGGGTCAGGTAAACAGGATGTGGAGGACGAGGAGTGCTTCGAGGAGGAAGCGTTGTTGCTCGAAGAGATAAGGAAGAGAGGATTTGAGAAGATTTAAAGCCCCGAAGTGGGAGCGGGCGGATCCCATTGTGACATTTACAGAAGAGAGAAAGGAAAGTCAAGAGAATGATTTGATGTTAGTGTGTTTGATGAGAAAAGTGCCAAATATGGAAGAAAAAAACGGAATAGAATGTCAATTATAGAAAGGTAGAAAAGTAGAAAGTGAGAAGATGTGGAGAACCCCATTTCGAAAAGGATGTGTTTGTTCAATCCTTTGATAAATCGTACCCTTCCAAGTGCTGTTTTGGACATTAGCTCAGAAAGAAAGGAATTTAACAGACCTTTCGTTTTATTCCCATACAAAGAATGAACTGTGTTTTTTAAGTGGGAGAAGACAAGAACGGAAAGAAAGATAGGATTTGAATGACATTGAGTCTTTAATTAAATAACATCAACTCACGGTTTTTTTGAAGGCGGGCTAAAAGTGGTCACCATACGAAAAGGTGACAGTTGGAACCGTAAAGCATAAAAAAAAGATAATGGGTTAAAGTGAAAAAAACCGGAGAAGAAGTCAAAACGGTGACGGTCAAAAGAAATGAACTGATATACCGAAAACAGCTAGAGATTAGGGTAATAGTCAAACAATACAAATTTCAGGAACACAAGTTTGGTCTCGTCACGTATATGAGAGGAAAAAGACATAGACCGCAAAAAACGACAAAGTTGAACCCAAGCAACTAGTGTTACTTTTATAGATTGACGCAAAATGGGGATATGCTTAAATTCAGATGAGAGGTAGAAGAGTTGAACGCCTTAACGAAATGCATTGGAATTCAGTGTGACGTTTATAAAGTTCGGATAACTAATGTTGCTTATCCAAAATTAGAGGTTAGAAAAGGAAAAAGGATAATACACAAGATGTAGAATATATCCACATTCAATTTCTAGCCAGGATGGTTGACACAGGTCCATACAAAGGTCCCTGACGGTTGTTAATAAGAAAGAGTGCAAGCAAAAAATTTGATTTTCGGACGTTTCTAGATTGAATAGGAGATGAATGTTTCGTATCAGGGAAACATCGTTTCCGTAACAATGGACAATGCGAACTTTCCGAGACATTTATCTCAAAATAAGTGCTGGTTGAGGGCTGCGATGACGCAAGTTTTAGGGGTATGTAACTTGAGAGTTTATTATAGCCATGATCAAATGCAAAAGATGTTTCATATGTATATTTAACAAGAAGTGAGTGGCTTCGTATCCATTAAACCTTTTTAGAGATGGTTTGTTTGTTGTTAATACTGGAGACGGGGTTTGGATTATACCCCTTTGACGACAAATGGATTTGTGGGTATTCGGCTTGGAAGGTCACGGTAAAATAGAAGGCGGTCAGTTCAAAGGGTTGATGGTGAATCTGTCATCGAAATACCAAGATGTAATAGGAACTTGATGCATTGTAATAGTGTGATAGATGGATCAGAGATGTAAAAGGTGAATTGGAAGCCGGGAATTTATTGCCGGGGTGTCCGTTTCACTCTCTTACAGATTAGAAGAAGCATCAAAATTGAGAGAGAGACGGTAAGGTAAAACCCTCAATGAACAAAGGAATGTAAAATTCAGGAAGTAGGAGAAAATATAAAAGCATTACATTTAACCCTCCCAAAAGTAGAATGATGACAATAAAGCAAAGATTATTTAAAGACATCGTTTAATATTTTGAAATAACGCGGTCTATGGAGTTGTCAGCATCAGTAAGATGGGAAAGGCCCATTACGGATAAAGTGAGCGAGCATGGATCAATATTTCCCCGTAATTGAAGAGGTTTTTGAGATGCTTAGACAAAGCCTTTCGGGAGGAACACGTATTTGCAAATAGGACAGGTAGCTGGTTTTGTGTCAACAGGTTTGTGGGAAAGCCAGGCCTTTTCTGTAAATCATGATGTCTGACAAAGGCCTTTGGACACTGAGAGCATTTGAATGGGCGGTAAGTGGGAGATGAATAAGAAAAGATGATAATCAAACTTGATTTGCTTTCGGAAAAAACAGAGGAGACATTTTTCTGAAATGGGGCATGTGTAGGATCTGGATCCAACCGATTTTTAGTCGAGGTACTTTCCGAAAAGGCATTTTAGCGTTGTTGGAATCCATAGTAGGTGTCAGTAAAAACAAAGAAATTGAAGTTTATTTTTGAGACAGAAGTTTATTTGATTGGGGTGAATTTGAAGGAGTTTGATAGAAGATCAATAGGAGAAATTGGCAGATAGAGGAGTCAATGTCAGTGGGACAGAATTGTGCAAAAGTTGTCAAAAAGTTTAGTATTGAAATAGTAGATCATAAGGGTCACCGGTAATTTTACATCATTTGATGTAAAAGAACTGGGATGATGTAAAAGTTAAGATCCAAAGTTTTATAGTGGATGGATGATATCAGGGAAAGGGATTTTTTATGGGTAGTGAAGATGTCACTAGATCCGATGGGACAGGGCAAGAGTTGGATCAGGTTTAACAGTTGAAAAGTCGGTTAAGACATTAGAGGAAGGGATGGCGGAAATTGTGTTGCAGGAAAGTCCTGTTAATGGCAGATTGTTAATGATAATAAGTTTTGGGGTTAATGAATTATTGTTAGAAGGAATATAGAATAAGGTGAATGTTGGTTATGTAAAAACCTGCATTGTTTTGAGTAAAGGGGAAGAGAGATGATAAAGTGTTGAAAAGGACACAAAACAATGCATATATTTATATGTTGCGATTTGTCATATCAGGAATGGGGTTACGTCATTGATGACTCAGCTGGACATTAGTCAAAGGTGTTTGTTTGGCGAATTTGCTGTCTGAGTTAGCAATATCACGCTTGCGTTTGACTCACGTGTGATAGTCTCAACAAAAATTCCCGAATCATATATTTTAAGACCTGAGCCAGACCTGAAAAGTGTAGGGTTATGTTATCTTTATCAGTAGGTTTGTATACCATTTTTGAAAACATGCCTTTTGTTGATCCACCTAGTCTTTTACAGCGTTATTAAAAGCCAAATGAGATCTAAGGACGGAAGTAAAGTTGTTTTGAAATTAATGAATTCATAATTTATGATTGGAGGGGAGGTGGCTTTGATTGTACAGAGATCCCATGCATGAAACGTAGGAATAGTAACGTCCCAGATGATACTACTAGCTTTTAGTAGGAAATAAATACAAGGGAAGCCTGTTTTATGGATAATGGAAATATAGAGCAACCCTGATATAATGAGAGTATCATATTTTTGGCATTGTTTAAAATAGTAGGAAAAGCATTAAAGTTGAGATCTGACCAGGTATTTTGAAAAGTCCTGAATGAATTCAACTGAGAAGAAGCGAAACCTAAAAAATATCAGAGTTGTGGATTTAGCAAAGGATCTGATAGAAGAGTGAATCTAGTTGGGTCAGTAGGAAGATCTTGGAGAATGAGGCCAGATGAAAAACATTGTTTTAGAGAATGATTACTGAGAAAGAAAAAAAAAAAAAAAAAAAAAAAAAAAAAAAAAAAAAAGGGTAGATGAGAATTAAATGGAAGAGGATTATAAGGGGGTGGGTATGAAGATTTGGATTGGTATGCTGGAGATTGCGGTGGGTATGATAGTTTTCATTTCAAGAAAAGGAAAAATATCGAGTAAGGAAATTGAAATAAAAAGTGTATGTTATTTGATAGAAATGTCCTTCAAGTTGTTATAAAAAGGAAATGAAAGAGAATAGTAAAAAAAAAAAAAAAAAGAAAAAATCTAAAGACCCATCAATTAGATTAGTTTTTCCTGAACCACTCTCCACCAATTGTCAAAAGAAAAATAACAAGAAAAATTACAAAATGGCACTAGACATTAGCAATGTTATGGGTCCTTAAATATTTTTGTTGCATGAATTGCCACTTGGCTCAATTATGGTGTCGGCTCGAGGGGCGGCAAAGCAGAGTAAAAAAAAAAAGGATGCATTTCTGTTCAACAGGGAAACTATGGGTAAGGGATCGAAAAGGGATGGATGTTCATGGATGAATTGATGTACTTAAATTTTAAAACCTGTGAAGTTCAATTCAAAACAACTCAAAACCAACTGATTTTATTTAAAAAACAATCGATGTTAGGCTGAAGGTCATCTTTTCGGATGCTAAAAGGGAGAAAGTATCCGTCATTCATGAATACGTTGAAATCGAAAGACATGGTTAAAGTTAAAGGTGTGATGACCCTTGCAGATGAAAGGAAAGTTCCTCCTCAGCGGAACTGAATGCAGAATCACTCGAACATGCTGATGAAGAAGAGTTTGAGAAATTGGAGAAAGAAGGTGTACCTTTACCTTTTGAGGAGGACATGGTTTTATAAAAGTAACAGTGATGCAAACAACATTATCGATGTGCAAAGCACAAAGGGCACAGAGGCAAGTATTCTGCTAAAACAGATTTCCATCAGTACAAGCGCAGCTAATTCCACCTCGAGAGCTGATTTCAGCAATTGTTGGTCAAGAGATCGAGAAAGGAAGGTGTGGATAGAAGTAAGGATGGAAAACAGAATTACTTAAATCCTCCTGACGGGAATCATTTTTAATGCTAGCCAAAGAAAGGGTAGGATTTTTATGGCGAAGATTCAAAGCAGAAGGAAAAGGGCACAAGGGATTCAATGGGGCACGGGTGATTGATCGAGTACGACTCAGACTCGATGTCTAGCATAGTTGAGAAGGAACCCAAGAGATCAAGAAGAGACTTTTGAAGATGATGATTCGACGACCGGGGATTGAAGGATTGCTTAGGGCAAAAGGCGTAAGCCGAAAGCAAAAAGTTTTTGGGCGTTCGAATTAGAGAACCGTTAGAACATGGTTCCGCGACAAGTGGAGGTCTAAGTCAGGGCAGGAGTTGGTCGAGCATCGGGAAGTTCAAAGGATGGGTCGACTAGCAAGAATGTCAAGAGTGGCAAAAGGGATATGGGATGTCAGATATGGGGTCTCCATTCCGCGAAGTCCGCGAGAAAGGTCATCACAGGAAAGCCCTCGCAAGGAACTAGACCACATTTAGCGACAATGATGAATCGATGGAGTGTTGAAGATGATATTGAAAATATGAGTGATTATGAATTTGATAACGACATTGATGTAATCCACTCTCAATGGAAGCCATTGAGTACTCAGGATAACGAATCGATGCTGGAGTCAAGAACCTGATGACCACTGGCCAAATGGAAGGTTGCTTAAAAGGATGCAGTTCCAAACGGCAAATAGAGAGAGCACATCGGAATG